>JXCR01085344.1:0-11208 GCA_002079205.1 Phalaenopsis hybrid cultivar | reverse complement strand
CATAACGTCTTATATTTTATCTTTTCTTGCACATTATTATTCCACCACCAACTATTTTTATTAAAAAAATTTTTTTTCTGATTCTCGAAATGTAACTTTTGCTACTTATTTAATAGTGTTGTTACTTTATCCCACATAACATTTGCTCTTTATGAACATCCCAAATTTTGAAATCTTGAATTTTACTCATAAAAATAATTTTATTTGTGTCTTTTAGGTTACCCCATCTAATTCTAGGATAATGAGTCCTTGTATTCTTTATTTTACAACTCTTTATCTTAAAATCTTGAACTAATAAACGATGATGGGTACTTAAATCCTCACTTGGAATGACCTTACAATCTTTACAATCTCGACGATCACTTCTTCTCATAAGAAAATAATCAATTTGTGTTTTATTAGATCCATTCTTATAAGTAATAAGATGCTCATCTCTTCTCTTAAAAAAAATATTAGTAATAGCAAAATCATACGCTAAAGCAAAATCTAAAATAACTCTACCTTCTTCATTAGTCACTCCAAAACCGTAGCCACCATGAATATTTCTAAAATCTTC
Organism: Phalaenopsis hybrid cultivar; assembly: GCA_002079205.1. Taxonomy (NCBI): domain Eukaryota; kingdom Viridiplantae; phylum Streptophyta; class Magnoliopsida; order Asparagales; family Orchidaceae; genus Phalaenopsis; species Phalaenopsis hybrid cultivar. The sequence continues at coordinate 10,652 of JXCR01085344.1, read as the reverse complement.
TACCACTCTACCAACATCTCCATTTAGATCTCCTCTAATAAAAATCCTTTCTTCAAGAGGTATCATTTGTATTAAGTTTNATCTTGAATTTTACTCATAAAAATAATTTTATTTGTGTCTTTTAGGTTACCCCATCTAATTCTAAGATAATGAGTCCTTGTATTCTTTATTTTACAACTCTTTATCTTAAAATCTAGAACTAATAAACGATGATGGGTACTTAAATCCTCACTTGGAATGACCTTACAATCTTTACAATCTCGACGATCACTTCTTCTCNACCTTACAATCTTTACAATCACGACGATCTCTTCTTCTCATAAGAAAATAATCAATTTGTGTTTTATTAGATCCATTCTTATAAGTAATAAGATGCTCATCTCTTCTCTGAAAAAAAATATTAGTAATAGCAAAATCATACGCTAAAGGAAAATCTAAAATAACTCTACCTTCTTCATTAGTCACTCCAAAACCGTAGCCACCATGAATATTTCTAAAATCTTCTACCACTATACCAGCATGTCCATTTAGATCTCCTCTAATAAAAATCCTTTCTTCAAGAGGTATCATTTGTATTAAGTTTTCTATGTCATTCTACAATTTATCTTTAGACTCTATATCAAAACCTACTTGAGGAGAATATACACTTATAATATTAAAAATCTTAGTATCAATGATAATCTTAAGGGTTACAGTTCTATCTCCAACTCTATTAATTTAACCTCTAACACTACACCTTTCAAAGATTATTTCCCTATTTATTTGCACTAAATCATATGAATTACATTCTCATTCATACAACCTCATGTGATTCTTTCCAATTATTGACTGAGACAATACCAACCCGGTTCTTACATGTTCTCACAACAAATTTTAACATATAGATAGGTCAAATCAAGAAGTAAATGAAGTGCATAGAATTAAATGATCACAACTTCTTCCAACATTAAAGATTAATACTCTCCACAACTTCCATCCAACACTTTAATTACTTATCATTTTAAGGAGAAAGATAAAGAAAACTACTCAGAATCCGTGGAGAAAACAAAATCACACTTTAGTTTAAAAGTAGAAATCATTGTCAAACCAACTAGAAGTCTCAATTAAAACCAAAAATAGTTCAAAAACAAAGATAAAAATTTATCTTAAATCCTCCACCAAACTCTTTAAGTTCCTTTGAATATCTTCTCTTTTACAACACTCTTGACTCTCATAATAAAACTAAATACAAAAAGAATAAAGTAAATTTGTGGTGCCTGAAAATCTCTCTAAACGTTCCTCTCACTTTTCAAACACTTTTCAAGACTTCAAGCACACTTCAAAAAGTTTCAACTTCCTTCTTTTATAAATCTCCAAGAGGTGCCCTGATAACTCTTCAAAATGTGTCTAAATTCGATGAATTCTCCAAAGGATGCCTCCTTTCACAAGTCTTCTAACCATATTTTTGTTTCTAGTTGTCATAACCACACTATTTAGCCAGTAGGTGCCTCAAATGTCCCTTCAAAATTTGGCAAAATGAAGTTAACCGTCACATAACTGCCTCTGGTGCTTAAATGCAGGGCCTCTGGCGCTTAGGCGCGACTTTATCTGTTTCACCGGCGCTTAAACGTCGGATCTGGCGCTTAGGCACCAAAACACTTTAGCACAATTTTCACATTTTTGCTCCAAATTTTATCATTTTTCACTCATTTTAGTATTTTTCTCTTTTTTACTTGTACCTGAAAGAAAAACACACAAATATCTTCTATTAAAGCGCAATATCTCAAAAAATAGGTAAAAAAATGTGTCTAAAAACACTATATATTTTAGGTGTATCAAATACCAAAGTTTAAAACCTAAGTTATCAATCTCCGTAGCCTTTTCTCCAACCCATTTAGTTTCTTGGAAACCTAAGATATTAATATTTTTTATGAATCATAATATCTACTAATTCTATTAATTTACCGTTCAGAGTACCTATATTCCAATATTCTAGCCTAATATTAATTTCATTTGTTTTATAGACTAACTTCTTTACCTGCATCCATCCGTAATGTGGGAACCTTTACTTATTTAACACTACATCGGGTGTTACTCTAGCGACTTTTGCACACTTTTCACTGTATTCAGACTATACAGTTTGTCGCTTCTAGGGGACGCACTAGCACTCACACAAAGATCAAAAGGATTCATGTCATAATTTTTTTGACAATTTTTATGTTGGCTGTCGACTACCTAACACAAGCTCGGATGTGAAAAAAGGAGAGTTGAATTAATATAAATAAAATAAATTAAAAATAATTAATGTTTAAGAAGTGCTTTATAAATATATAATATTTGTGTATGTATATTGTTATGCAAAAATAATACCGAAGAGTAGAAATTCACACAACAACAATCAAACACAAGTGATTTACGTGGTTCGAAATTCAGATGATTCGTCTACGTCCACTGGGAGGGAGATTTCACTAGCACCAGATGAGAAGAAAAAATGTTAGGGGTTACAACATCTGCACTTCTCACCATGCACCTCTCATAAGACTTAGGTCCCTTCTATAAATAAGGACTATGACATGCAAGTAAATAAAGCCAAAAGACCAAATTACTCCTAATTACAAAATAAGAAATAAATAAAATAATATCCAACTCAGCTCTTACTTCCAAATAAGTGAGGGGTGATCAAATAAGTTTCAAAATCAAATCCAGCTGCACCAAACGTACCCCCGCCCTCCTTATAAGGATCAAACCCCACGCAATTCTTCAAAATGCTCGCTTAGACAATCAGTTCTGAGCTTGAATGTTCACCATACTCCTAAATTATGTGAACTTCTGGACTGGTAGTACATTTGTAAGCATGTCTACTAAATTATCCTTCATTTTTATCTTTTTCAACAAAATCCCTTCTTCTTCAATCAAGCCTCAAATAAAATGGTACCTCACATCAATGTGATTGGTATGAGCAAGATGAACTGGATTTATAGCCAATAATATTGCACTCTGACTGTCACAGAACACCGTCAGAGACTTTTGAACAACTATCATCTCATTCAATGGGTGTTGCATTTATATTGTTTCATTCATCGCCTCCATGACTGTCACTTACTCAGCCTCCATACTAGACAAAGCAACAATAAATTAAAGAACCAACCATCAACTGGTTGGACCTTCTATCAACGTGAATAAATAGTAGTTGTAGATCTCTTCCTATCTATATCACCTGTATATTCTGAGTTAGTGTAGGCTACAAACAAAGCTGTACTGGATTATCAACTCTCAAACACTAAGCCAAAGTCACATTTATTCTTCATATACCTCAAAAAACGCTTCATAGCCTGTCAATGACTTCTTATTGAATCATGCATAAACCTGCTTAGAACACAACTGTGTGTTTCTGTCCCTTCTTTTTATACCACTATCGTGATGACTACTTCAACTCATACAAATACTTCTCCAATTTGAAAACCAATTATTTTGATACTCCAAATCCATGTGGTTAAAACGTGTAGATCTACTCTTGTAATTCTTCAGATATAAATGCAATCTTTATATCAAACGGTTTCAAGATCTGACGGTACTGTGCTACAAGTGCTAAAGGAACCCGGATTGAGAGATGCTTGACCACTGGGGAGAATACTTCATCAGAATCAATATTTTCTCATTGAGCAAAGCCTTTTGCCACTAATCTTGTCTAGTATCACACATCAGTTCCATGTGATCCTTCTTCCTCTTGCATACACCCATTTGCAGCTCGATGGCTTACCTTCCCATAGGAAGCATCACCAACCTTCAAGTAACATTCTTCCAAAGAGACTCTAAATCTTCATCCATTACTAATCTTCAAAGATTATAGTGTGGACTCTTCATCGCTTCTTTGTAGTGATAAAGAATTTCTGCCTATATGACTGAAAAGTGCAAATGCAATGTGATCCCTAAACCAAGCTAGTTTTGGGATATTATGACGCCCAGTCCGTCTCTTAGCAATAGATTTCTGTGTAGGAATCTCATCCTCAATATCTTATTTCATCTCCTCCTAAGCACTATGAACAGGTACCTCCTGAGCTGGAATTGAATCAGATATCCAAATCAGAAGGGACAAACTCTGTGAAACAAATAGAGTTGCATCAGACTCAAACTTCTGTTGCATATCTGTGGTCCCAGTAGAACTCTCCACCTCCTTTGAGTACCAGATTTTCAATAAGCTTACCTTGCTGAATGTAACATCCTTGCTCATGACAACCTTCCTTTCTCAAAAACCATATAACTTTAAGTCCTTGACTCCACACATGAAAAAAATTAAGATTACCTTCTTTGCTCGTGGTCCCACTTATCATTCTACACATGACAGTAAGTTTGACACCCAAACACCCTCATGCACGCATAATCTCCAGTAGGATGCCTTAAACACATCTCCTTTGGGTTCTTCTTTCTAATAGCTACAAAAGGTTGACAATTCATCAAGTGACAGGCATTTTTTATGACCTTGGCCCAATAGACTCTATCCAACCCGGAATTGCATAACATTCACAAAAATTTATCCACCAATGGACTCTCTGCCACCCCATTTTATGTGGTGTCTCTCAACAATGAAGTTGTGCTCTACCTCAGCTCTCTAGCAATCTTACAAGAGTACATCCAAATTATATTCACCCCCATTGTCTAATCTGATACATCAGATCTTTTTCCCAGTCTGAGTATCAATCCATTTCTTCCAAGTTTTGAAAATCTATAGCACTTCGCTTTTGCACTTCATGGTGCACACCCAAAATATGTGGAGTAATCATCAATAAAAGAGACAAAGTATATTTGCTCGTTGAACGATGTTGTATTCATCGGGCCCCAAATATATATGTGAACATGCTCTAAAATACATTTTGTACTATGGATGAAAATTCCAAATGATACCCATATCTTCTTGCCAAATACACAATATTCATAGAAATCTAGCTTGCAGGTGCTCGCTACATTGATCAATCTTTTCTTCACCATAGCCTGAACTGAAGCCTTCTAGCATGAGCTAGCACCATATGACACAATATAGTGGCATTAGATGAATTATCAGCCACATCAGTCGTTCCAGTCAATGTAATACCCTGAAGATAGTAAAGACTACGATGATGAACTTTCTTCATAAAAACCGTTGCTCTATGACATATCCTCAAAACTCGTTCCTCAATAATTACCTTGTTGCCTTTGGACTCTAAAGCCANCTATTTGCACAGAAACGATTTTCACGGGAAATCAAAACTTGCACCTAGAAAAAACCAACTCCTTGCTCTGCAATGCATTCCCAAATAGTCCAGGAAGTATATTCTCAAAATAAAAACAGAGATCCAAACCAAATCTTGAGAAAAAAATGAAAAGAATTCAATCGATGATCGGAAGGAGAAGATCAAGCAAAACCTAACCAGAAAGCATACCAGATCTCAACGGAGTAACCAACAGGAGGTGATGTTTGCGAGGGAGAAGATCAGTGAGGGAGAAGGCAAGGGAGAGCGCGATAGAGAAAACCAAGGGCGCGGGAGGAATTCACGACCTAAAATCCAGCTTCAAAAGTCAAACACAAGGCCTTCCCCGCGATCGGGATTGTAATATAAAATAAATAACGTGCGTCGCTTCGTTCTCAGAATGCCGCCCCAACGAGTTATTCAAACACAACGGCGATGTTCCGAAAACGTGGTCGCACCAGGATAATCAAGTCACTAAAGAGTGAAGATCTTATTAAAATGAGAAGTTTACTTAGAGTCACAAAACCAAGTTTAAGAGGGGGTGTTGAAATATAAACTTGATTTTATCATGTCTCATCCAGAAGCTTATTCTAGAATATGTGGTAGGTGTAATGGGTGTGGTAGGTGTGGAATTATTGTATCGTAGGTATGTAATTATTTGTAATTATTATATTGGAATTGTAGTGGCACAATCCTTGCAATTAATTTAGGAGTCGCCACTAGTATAAATAGGGGTGGAGTCTTTGGGTTTGTATCAAGCCAAGTAAATGTGATAAATAAAAGTGAAGTTTCTTCCATAAATTTTTAGTCTTTGTCATATCCTAAAATTTTCTCCATTCCAACAACTGGAGCTGCGGGTCTGATGTCAGAACCGTGTGGGAATAAAAAAAAAATCCTGGATGTCCTCCTCGAGCAGCAATCACTCGTACCAAATACAAAATTTACTGCCGCAGAAGTCCTATTTCATTCTAATCATAAATCCCTATGATATCAACTATTATACGAAAATAATATCATAAGCAAAAGAAAAAGTATACAACAACAATCAAACACAAACAATTTATATGTTTTCGTTCGCGGGCAGAAAGATTTCACCAGTACTGAATGGAGAAAGAAAAGAAGTACTGAATGGAGAAAAAAAAAGACTAGAGATTACAATTTCTATACTTCTCAACAGGAGCTTCTCATAAGCCTTAGTCATTTCTATACATAAAAAATAGTGAAAACAAGTAGATAAATTCAAAATACTAAAATTACTCCTAATTTATAAATATGTAATAAATACAAGATTTATGAAAATCTACTACAAAAGATTTGTTTCTTTTACGTATTTTACTTTGAAAAAATATTGTTTAATACAGCGACGAGGAAGCGTCAAAGCGCCTGGTATATAGTTACAGCAAGAGTTTTAATGCCTTCGCCGCCATGCTCTCCGATGATGAAGCAAAGAAGTTAACTGGTAATACATATTTATATATAATACATCAGAAGACAAAAATAGCACCCATAAATTCAAAGCTAATGCCAATTTAGCTTAGTAAATATTCTCCTCAATTACCATATTTGACGTTTATAATCTCAGGCATGGAAGAACTGGTGTCTGTGTTCCCTAGCAAGCAAAGACAACTTCACACCACAAGATCATGGAACTTCATGGGTTCCCATCAAGCGCTCCGCGTGGTCCCTTCGAGTCAGATGTTATCGTCGGCATGATCGACACAGGGATCTGGCCCGAGTCCCAGAGCTTCGACGACGCTGGCTTTGGCCCGCCGCCCGGCAAGTGGAAGGGCACATGTCAGTCCAACCACAACTTCACATGCAACAAGTACTTAAAACTCTCCTCTTCTACTTAAAACCAAAACCAATATGTAAATCCATAGTTTTTGCACTGACTAGTTGAACAACTTAACACAATATTGACAAACAGTAAGATCATTGGAGCTCGGTACTACCACCTTCATGGAAATATAAGTGATGATGAGATACCCTCCCCACGTGACAATGAGGGCCACGGCACTCACACTTCCTCCACAGCCGCCGGCCGTCTTGTCACAAATGCAAACCTAGCAGGCATTGCACAGGGAACTGCTCGCGGGGGCGTCCCTTCTGCAAGAATTGCAGTTTACAAAGTCTGTTGGTTTAGTGGATGTTCCGAAGTCGACATTCTCGCCGCCTTCGATGATGCCATCGCCGATGGTGTCGACATCATCTCTATTTCGATTGGTGGTGGCGGGGACTACTTCCAGGACCCCATAGCCATAGGATCTTTCCATGCGATGAAGAACAACATTCTGACCTCGAGCTCCGCAGGGAACTCTGGTCCTACTAATTCCAGCGTTGGGAATTACGCGCCATGGCTTCTTACTGTGGCAGCGAGCACCATTGACCGCAAGATCGTTGCACAAACTAAGTTTGGTAATGGAGTAGAATTTCAGGTGCTTACTTTCTTATACTTTACTGTTGGTATATCAAAGCTGTTATCTAATCAATTTCCTGGAAAATTAAAATGTTGAACAATTTCAATTGGCATATTAATCGTATGTTATTAACGTGGTTATAGGGAATGGCAGTGAACACCTATGGCTTGGATGGAGCAATGTATCCTTTGATATTGGGCGAAAATGCACCTAACATTTCAGCAGGTGCCGACCCATTCCTCTCAAGGTGAACTTGCTAGTACAGATCTGTCGATCATTTAAAACTTATTCATTAACTAATTTGAATTATTGATAAGCTTATCTATGCAAACCTTTTGTTGTGCAGTTATTGTGGCGTAGGAAAATTGGACGGTAAATTAGTGGAGGGGAAAATTGTTATTTGTAGTGGCATTGGCGACGGCTTGGGGCCGCAGCTTGCAGGGGCGGTTGGAGCAATCATGCCGGCAATGGGTGCTAATGATGTCTCTTTCGAGTTTTCGCTTCCTGTGTCAGTGTTGGGATCAGACGGCACCGAACAAGTTTTAAATTATGCCAACAAAACTCGGTTGCTCTCAATTACTAAGATTAATACTCTCTCAATTAATTTCCACGTGAAACAATATAAGCTCTTCGCTATAATTATACATATATCTATATAAATCTTTAATCCTTAATCTCTATGTTGTTTTGATAGTCTATCATTTATTATCTGTATAATAGCAAGGCTACGGCGAGTATCTCAAAGAGTGAGGCTGTGTTCGATGCGGCAGCGCCATATGTGGCATCATTCTCATCACGCGGTCCAAATCCTACCACCCCAAATATACTGAAGGTAATTAATTAATTAATTAATTTGACATTTGGATTATATTTTATTTTGTGTAATTTTGACAATAATGTGCATATATGTATAATGTAGCCGGACCTAACAGCACCAGGGGTGGACATTTTAGCAGCATGGTCTCCACTTGGCGTAGAGAAACTCGGAGTTCCTTATAACATTATATCGGGTACATCCATGGCTTGCCCGCATGCCACTGGGGCTGCTGCCTATGTCAAGTCATTTTATCCAACTTGGTCTTCAGCTGCCGTAAAATCTGCTCTTATGACCACTGGTAATATTAATTCTTTTTTTTGGAATNGCATAATGTATCAACTTATGTCATCACCAAAATATTCATGCATTGATGTATGTAGCAGCCACATTAATCTAAAAATACCAAAGGCAAATCTAATTTTCAATGACAAAAACTGCTGCTTTGATGTATCTAGCAGCCATATTAATCGAAATCATCGATTTCTTTGTAACATCTTGTATGCAGTCAAAATTTCTCTCTAACTGCAATGAAACAGGGAGAACCCAGCCTTCCAAAGAACCATTTGTTCGAAGTGCACAGTAACAGGAAAACCAAAAACATACTCGAAAGCTACAATTTGCACAGAAACATATTCCAACGCAAATTGGCATTGCAATGGAAAAAAATCTTTTCCAAAGTGCACAGAAACGGGAACAACCAAAATCTATGCTCAAAATCTAAAGCCCTAAATAAAATTTAAAACGATTTGTACAGAAACATGCTGCAACTTCAGAAAAATTAAGAATCACCAAAACATCATTATAGTGTACAGAAACTATTTGCACAGAAACGATTTGCACGGGAACGATTTCCTCAAAAACTATTTGCACAGAAACGATTTTCACGGGAAATCAAAACTTGCACCTAGAAAAAACCAACTCCTTGCTCTGCAATGCATTCCCAAATAGTCTAGGAAGTATATTCTCAAAATAAAAACAGAGATCCAAACCAAATCTTGAAAAAAAAATGAAAAGAATTCAATCGATGATCGGAAGGAGAAGATCAAGCAAAACCTAACCAGAAAGCATACCAGATCTCAACGGAGTAACCAACAGGAGGTGATGTTTGCGAGGGAGAAGATCAGTGAGGGAGAAGGCAAGGGAGAGCGCGATAGAGAAAACCAAGGGCGCGGGAGGAATTCACGACCTAAAATCCAGCTTCAAAAGCCAAACGCAAGGCCTTCCCCGCGATCGAGATTGTAATATAAAATAAATAACGTGCGTCGCGTCGTTCTCAGAATGCCGCCCCAACGTGTTATTCAAACACAACGGCGATGTTCCGAAAACGTCGCCGCAGCAGGATAATCAAGTCACTCAAGAGTGAAGATTTTATTAAAATGAGAAGTTTACTTAGAGTCACAAAACCAAGTTTAAGAGGGGGTGTTGAAATATAAACTTGATTTTATCATGTCTCATCCAGAAGCTTATTCTAGAATATGTGGTAGGTGTAATGGGTGTGGTAGGTGTGGAATTATTGTATCGTAGGTATGTAATTATTTGTAATTATTATATTGGAATTGTAATGGCACAATCCTTGCAATTAATTTAGGAGTCGCCACTAGTATAAATAGGGGTGGAGTCTTTGGGTTTGTATCAAGCCAAGTAAATGTGATAAATAAAAGTGAAGTTTCTTCCATAAATTTTTAGTCTTTGTCATATCCTAAAATTTTCTCCATTCCAACAACTGGAGCTGCGGGTCTGATGTCGGAACCGTGTGGGAAAAAAAAAAATCCTGGATGTCCTCCTCGAGCAGCAATCACTCGTACCAAATGNCATAAATTTTTAGTCTTTGTCATATCCTAAAATTTTCTCCATTCCAACAACTGGAGCTGCGGGTCTGATGTCAGAACCGTGTGGGAATAAAAAAAAAATCCTGGATGTCCTCCTCGAGCAGCAATCACTCGTACCAAATACAAAATTTACTGCCGCAGAAGTCCTATTTCATTCTAATCATAAATCCCTATGATATCAACTATTATACGAAAATAATATCATAAGCAAAAGAAAAAGTATACAACAACAATCAAACACAAACAATTTATATGTTTTCGTTCGCGGGCAGAAAGATTTCACCAGTACTGAATGGAGAAAGAAAAGAAGTACTGAATGGAGAAAAAAAAAAGACTAGAGATTACAATTTCTATACTTCTCAACAGGAGCTTCTCATAAGCCTTA
>JXCR01085339.1:313783-325245 GCA_002079205.1 Phalaenopsis hybrid cultivar | reverse complement strand
CAAAATTTGAGGAAGAAATCAAATTAACTATCGATGAACTAAAAGAAGTAAATCTCGAGACTGAAGAACATCCCCGACCAACATTTATAAGTTCTCTACTCAATAATAAAGAATCTTCAGAGTTGGTCGAATTGTTAACATAATTCAAAGATTGCTTTGCCTGGAGTTATGATGAAATGTCAGGACTGTCAATGGAAGTTGTAGTTCATAAACTTGGGGTAGACAAAGACATAACCCCAATAAAACAAGCCCCAAGGAGAATGCGCCTCGAAATTGAACAGCAAGTCATCGCCGAAGTAAAGAAATTGATAAATCCAAATTTTGTATGAGAAGAACAATATCCCACATGGATAGCTAATATTGTTCCAGTTAAAAAGAAAAACGGACAGATACGAGTCTGTGTCGACTTCAGAGACTTGAATAAAGCATGTTCGAAAGATGAGTTTTCACTACCAATACCAGAAATGATGGTGGATATTGCTTCAACACATAAAATCTTCTCCTTCATGGACGAATTATCAGTATACAACCAAATAAAGATGGCTCCTGAAGATGCAGCACTTACAGCTTTCAGAACACCGATCGGAATTTTCCAGCTACACAGTAATGTCGTTTGGTTTGAAGAACGCCGGAGCAACATACTAACGAGCAATGATAAAGATTTTTGATGACCTCAGTCTCAATCAAGTAGAATGCTACGTGGATGATTTGGTCATCCAAAGTAAACAAAAATAGACCATTTGTACGATTTGAGGATCGTTTTTGAACGATTACAACAATATAACCTCAAAATGAAATCCCCTAAAGTGCGCATTTGGTGTCACTTCTGGGAAATTCCTTGGATTTGTTGTTCGTCATTTCTATCGAGATCGACCCGGAGAAGATTAAAGCTATCTTGGAAATGCCTCCCCCTAAAACTTTGAAAAAATTATGTTCCTTTCAGGGGAAGTTGGCATATTTGAGACGCTTTATTTAAGAATCAAAACATTACTATTTTGAGCAAACCCTGATTGGCTTAAAACATTTAATTTGAAGCACACAGAGGTTAAAATCACTTGGTTTTTTTCTCCACTATGGCTCATGAGTCAAAGAAACTTAGTTTTTTGAGTTCTCTGATATTAGGGGGATTTAATAATAATAATAATTTATTTANATTAAAGCTATCTTAGAAATGCCTCCCCCTAAAACTTTGAAACAATTACGTTCCTCTCAGGGAAAGTTGGCATATTTGAGACGTTTTATCTCTAATNATCCCCTAAAGTGCGCATTTGGTGTCACTTCTGGGAAATTCCTTGGATTTGTTGTTCGTCATCGGGGAATTGGGATCGACCCACATTTGGTGTCACTTCTGGGAAGTTCCTTGGATTTGTTGTTCGTCATCGGGGAATCGAGATTGACCCAGAAAAGATTAAAGCTTTCTTAGAAATTCCTCCCCCTAAAACTTTGAAACAATTACTCTCCTTTCAGGGGAAGTTGGCATATCTGAGACGCTTTATTTTTTGAAACAATTAAACTCCTTTCAGGGGAAGTTGGCATATCTGAGACGCTTTATTTCTAACCTCTCAGGTGTCAGCCTTTCTCGGCATTGGTTAAAAAGGACGCCAAATTTATTTGGGAAGAAAAATATCTCGGCATTGGTTAAAAAGCAGGGGAAGTTGGCATATCTGAGACGCTTTATTTCAAACCTCTCAGGTAGGTGTCAGCCTTTCTCGGCATTGGTTAAAAAGAACGACAAATTTATTTGGGAAGAAAAATGCCAGCAGGCTTTTGATGACATTAAACAATATTTAACGACACCTCCCTTTTTGGTAGCCCCTATCCCAGGAAAACCTTTGATACTTTATATTACGGCTTTAGATTACTCGCTCGGAGCTTTACTAGCCCAAGTTAATCATGAGGGCAAAGAAAATGCACTATACTACCTGAGTCGTCGTCTAATACCGACGGAGATAAGGTATCCACCAATTGAGAAGCATTGTCTAGCTTTAATTTTTGCATTCCAGAAGCATAGGCATTACATGCTTTCTCACAAAGTAACTCTGATTTCAAGAATTAATCTGTTGCAATATTTAATGACACGACCAACACTCTCTGGACGTTTAGCAAGATGGTCGAGGATATTATTACAATTCGACATAACTTTTGTTCCTCTACGTGTTATCAAGGGACAGATATTAGCAGATTTTCTTGCTGCACACCCATTACCAGCTGGGTCCCCACTCAATGACGAGTTACCAGACGAACAAATTCTACAAACAGATTCCTCCAGTGCATAACACTGGGAAATGTACTTCGACGGTGCTTCTTCAGCCAAAAAAAAAACAAAGGCTCGGGCACAATCATACTAGGAAAAGCACGAGTTGGTTTGATTTTCATCACTCCAAACAAGGGTATGCTAAGATTCTCGTACCCTTTAACAGAGACTTGCACCAATAATGAAGCAGAATACGAAGCTTTGATTACAGGATTAGAGTTGGCAATCTTAGTGGACATAAAAGATATTACCATCTACTATGACTCCCAACTCATCATTCAATAAATTGCTAGACAATACAAAATTTTGAAGCCCAAACTGTCAGAATATTACCAGCACACGATGAAAATGTTGGAGGAGATTCCCCAATGTGACTTTCTATCAGATTCCTCGGGTAGATAATGCGCACGCCGACGCTCTAGCAAAACTCGTTAAAGAATTGGCATGTCCCCCGGAGGATTCCATAAAAATCTCAGTACAGGGCAGACAAGTTCTATCCAAAATTGACATGGAAACCCTACATAAACTCGGAAAAGAAGAAGACACAATAAATACAATTGTAAATATCAATGAAGACTAGCGGAAGCCATTAATGGAATATTTGCATACTGGAAAGTTGCCAGAGGATAAGTCCGAGGCAAACCAAAAAGTCATTAATAGAATATTTGCATACTGGAAAACTGCCAGAGGATAAGTCCGAGGCAAACCAGGAAGCCATTAATAGAATATTTGCATACTGGAAAGTTGCCAGAGGATAAGTCCATGAAGATTGGCGAAAGACATTATAAGAATATTTGCATACTGGAAAGCTGCCAGAGGATAAGTCTGAAGCAAACCAGATTACAAAAGGAGCTTTGTCATACGCCTCATAAATGGTGTTCTCTATAGGAGATCGTTCGATCAAATGTGGCTATGGTGTTTGAGCAGATCCGAGGCACAAGATATTTTCAAAGAAATACATGCCGGATTGTGTGGTGCTCACCAGTCGGGACCAAAGATGAAAATGAAAATCAAAAGACTCGGATATTATTGGCCAACAATAATGTCTGACTGCATGGATACAGCAAAAAAATGTCATCAGTGCCAGATACATGGAGTGGTCTTACACCAACCACCGAATGTGCTACACCCAACTATTGCCTCGTGGCCATTCGAGTGTTGGGGTACGGACATAGTGGGTCTGATAGATCCCCATCCTCCAAAGGACATAGATTTATACTTGCAGCGACAAATTACTTCTCTAAATGGGCAGAGGCAGTTCCACTACGATGTTACAGCTCAGCATGTCCTACAGTTCTTCAAAGACCAAGTCGTTTACCGTTTTGGTGTATCACGAAGAATTATCTCTGATAACGTAACAGCTTTCAAGAGCACAAAAATCAACAATTTTANGTTGGGGTACGGACATAGTGGGTCCGATAGATCCTCCATCCTCCAAAAGACATAGATTCATACTTGCAATGACAGACTACTTCTCTAACTGGGCAGATGCAGTTCCACTACGAGAGGTTACAGCTCAGCATGTCTTACAGTTCTTCAAAGACCAAGTCGTTTGCGGTTTTGGTGTACCGCGAAGAATTATCTCTGATAACGGGACACCTTCAAGAGCACAAAAATCAACAACTTCGACTGNCATAGATTCATACTTGCAGCGACAGATTACTTTTCTAAATGGGCAGAAGCAGTTCCACTTCGAGAAGTTACTGCTCAGCATGTCCTACAGTTCTTCAAAAACCAAGTTGTTTACCGTTTTGGTGTACCACGAAGAATTATTTATGATAACGGANGCTCAGCATGTCTTGCAGTTCTTCAAAGACCAAGTCGTTTACCGTTTTGGTGTACCGCGAAGTATTATCTCTGATAATGGGACAGCTTTANGATTCATACTCGCAGCAACAGACTACTTCTCTAAATGGGCAGAGGCAGTTCCACTACGAGAGGTTATAGCTCGGCATGTCCTACAGTTCTTCAAAGACANGATCCTCCATCCTCCAAAGGACATAGATTCATACTTGCAGCGACAGACTACTTCTCTAAATGGGTAGAGGCAATTCCACTACGAGAGGTTACAACTCAGCATGTCTTATAGTTCTTCAAAGACCAAGTCGTTTACCGTTTTAGTGTACCGCGAAGAATTATCTCTGATGACGGGACAGCTTTCAAGAGCACAAAAAATCAACAACTTTGTCAGAAAACACGGGATAGACTGGAGATACTCCACATANAAATGAGACTGGCACAATAAACTGCTAGAAGCTCTGTGGGCCTACCGAACAACGTTCAGAACTCCCACTCAAAGTACACCTTACATGCTCGTGTACGGATCAGAGGCCGTACTACCATTAGAAATACAGACGTCGTCTCTCAGAGTCGCCATTACAAACCAACTTACAACTGAAGAAAATGCAAAGCTCAGACTTGAAAAACTTGAAAGTCTTGAAGGAAAGCGCCTACAAGCACAACAACATCGGGAGCTATACCAAGCAAAGATGATACAAGCTCATGACAAACTGGTTCGCCCAAGGACATTTAAAATTGGTGACCTGGTCCTTGTTCTCAAAAGACCTATTCTTGCACGTCGCAAGATAGGTGGAAATTTTGAGCCGACTTGGGAAGGAAAATTTGTCATTGAGAAGGTCTACGTCAGAGCTTATCAACTCATCAATTCTCAAGGAGAGAGGCCTATGCTTCCAATAAATGGACGATACCTAAAGGCCTACTACGCGACATGACGACGCTTGCCGTTGTTAGTTTGCCGCGTACATATGAAAATTTTTGTGAACTTCAGATAGTTCTGGGGTTATTTATATGGCTTGAAAAGTCTATGACCAGATAAATTTTTTTTTTTATTATCAATATCAAAATTTAATGAAAATTTTTAGTATCGCATATTACATCCGTCCTTTTCTACATATATACTAAGAAGGTAAAATATATGTTAATTGAACTAAGTTTTTTTCTGGTTCATAAATAATTCCAGCTCACTGATGTCTCACTATTAATTTCAGAAGGAGATGTCAGGATAGCAGCTGATCTTTGCCTTCAAAGATGATTTAAACCTCGCTTTAAACAAAGAAGATGTACCGCAATGCGGAATAATCAACTTCGATATGAAATTTGATGATATCAACATAGAATACAAAAATCCACTAATGGATGCTATTGGAGAACAAGAAAAAGAGGGATTGCCCTCATTGCTCAAATTCAGCACCAGGATTCTCTCCTCCTCAAAAGGGAAAGAAATTATTGAAGAACAAGATCCAATGGAAGGGCCAAGCCGCCGTTTGCCTTCCATGAAAGCTACTTTGGCAGGAAATTTGATAATTGCCAATAATCAGAAAATACCTTTCACCTCATTGCGTAGGACTCAGCGAAGAAATGCTGATCGAAGAAAACAAAGAGCTCTTGCCAAAGCGTAGAAAGAAAAAGCAAAGTTATTTGCTATCCCGGAATGATACATGTATAATGCCGACATGAGGGAGTCTTCTGATAGTCTTCTGCTGACAAAGGATGAAGTACAGTCAGTACAGTGTCTGGAACCATCACCAGCATGGATTCGCTCCAATTCCAGTTCAGTTTGTTCCACTTGCCATTCTGCAACACTTGAACAAGGACATTCTATAGGAGCCTTTGTAGAATGCTCAGGTTGCAATGTCTTACATCGGACATTATGGTAATTATGATGATTACTCATCAGCCAATAAATTGATAAGATATGATGATTTGCCGATCGATGATACAAACACAGTTCAACATCATCCATGGGACATTTTTCATGCGCCAACTCAAATTGAGGTGTATAATCCGGTGGAAATAATACCACCATTAACATGGCAACCAATCATTAATAATCGGTTAAATGATGAAGTATGTTATCCAGCATATCCAAACAAAGTCGAGCTTGCAAGAATACATAAAGTTAAATGCAATGTTTTTGAACATTTTTGAAATAGTTAATGGAGACTATGTTAATATTCTGGAGGGATTGAAATTTTATACAGAGGTCTTTTCTCTTACAGAGCAACAAGAAGTACTCGATTGTGTGTTTGACCTCCGAATCAGAGGCAAAGCAGGACTGCTATCCGGAAGAACATATTCTGAACCTAAAAAATGGATGAGAGGCAAGGGTCGCATTACAATACAATGCGGCTGCTGTTACTATTATAAGATAGATCGACAATAAAATCTTTCAGGAATTTTACAACATGAGCAGGTAGCTGCTGTTATAATTATAAGATAGATCGACAAGGAAATCTTCCAGGAATTTTACAACATGAGCAGGTGAAGCCAATGCCACCCATGATAAAATGGATGATCACACAGATGGTCCAATGGGGCATAATTCCAGCAGATTGCATCTCCAATAGTTGCATAATTAATATCTATGAAGAAGGGGATTGTATCCCTCCGCATATTGACCATCACGATTTTGTTCGTCCATTCTGTACGGTCTCCCTCATATCGGAGAGCAGTATATTGTTTGGTACAGATATAGAGATAATCGGTTCAGGTGAATTCCGGGGATCTGTTGAAATTTCTTTACCAAGAGGGTCCATTCTAATTCTGAAAGGAAACAGAGCCGATATGGCGAAACATTGCATTCTGGGAGTCCGACACCGTCGAGTGTTGATAACTTTCAAAAGGATGAGTGATGACAAAACTCCATATGGATTTCAACTAGATCTGGAACTTGAAGAGTTGCAACCATATGAGTTATAAACTCGTTGCACCACTAGGTCATCCCATAACAACAGCTTAGAAGGTCAGCTTGTTTAGTAACTCATAGCACAGTTTGCGAGAAGATCTTCTAGTGGCAGGCATGCAGATGTTTAAATATACAGACAACGATATGAAGACAGCTTGTTTTGTACTTTATATTATGTACTCATAGATGTACTAGTTATGTGTATAAGATAATGTACTTTCCATCTTTGAGATATATACATGATATATTGTAAAAATGACTGTGCTGAACTATGCATTGGTTCGTAACAATGAACAGAACAAAACAAAACAAATTAAATTTGCCGAGAAAGTTTTCTCAATTTTTAGATTCCTTGTTTGTGCAGTATGACCCCGTTCAGTCTATATCCCCACAAAATTGCACGTTCTACATATNATGACAAACTGGTCCGCCCAAGGATATTTAAAATTGGTGACCTGGTCCTTGTTCTCAAAAGACCTATTCTTGACGTCGCAAGATAGGTGGAAAATTTGAGCCAACTTAGGAGGGACCATTTGTCATTGAGAAGGTCTACGTCGGAGGAGCTTACAAACTCATCAATTCTCAAGGAGAAAGGCCTACGCTTCCAATAAATGAATGATACCTAAAGGCCTACTACGCGACATGACGATGCTTGTCGCATACATATGAAAATTTTTGTGAACTTCAGATAGTTCTGGGGTTATTTATATGGCCTAAAAAGTCTAGGACCAGATAAAAATTTTTTTTAATCAATATCAAAATTTAATGAAAATTCTTAGTATCGCATATTACATCCGTCTTTTTCTACATATATATTAACAAGATAAAATATACGTTAATTGAACTATGTTTTGTTCTGGTTCATAAACAATTCCAGCTCACTGATGTCTCCCTGTTAATTTAAGGAGGAGATGTCAGGACCGCGACTGATCTTTTCCTTCAAAGACGGTTTAAACCTTGCTTGAAACGAAGAANTTCAAAATTGATCCAATAATTTCAATTTTCACCTCGAATCGGTTCGATATTTCTGATTCATAATTATTCAAAATTGATCCAATAATTTCAATTTTCACCTCGAATTAGTCCTATATTTCTAATTCATAACTTTTCGAGAATTGATCCAATAATTTCAATTTTTATACTGAATGAGTTCAATATTTCTGATTCATAACTTTTCAAGAATTGATCCGATAATTTCAGTCAGTTCAATAATTCTGATTCATAATCTTTCAGAAAATTGATTCGATAATTTCAATTTTCATCCTGAATCAGTTCAATACCTCTGATTCATAAATTTTCAAAAATTGATCCGATAATTTCAATTTTCAGTTCAATACCTCTGATTCATAAATTTTCAAAAATTGATCCGATAATTTCAATTTTTATATTTTCAGTTCAATACCTCTAATTCATAACTTTTCAAGATTGATCCGATAATTTCAATTTTTATATTGAATCAGTTCAATACCTCTGATTCATAACTTTTCAAGAATTGATCCGATAATTTCAATTTTTATACTGAATCAGTTCAATACCTCTGATTCATAACTTTTTAAAAATTGATCCGATAATTTCAATTTTTATTTTGAATCAGTTCAATACTTCTGATTCATAACTTTTTGAAAGTTGATTCGATAATTTCAATTTTCATACTGAATCAGTTCAATAATTCTGATTCATAATCTTTCAAAAAAAAAAAATATTTTCGATCCAATAATTTTCACTTTCTCTTTGAATGAGTTCAATACTTCTGATTCATAATTGATCTAATAATTTTAAACTTTTCATCAAATTAGTTCAATACTTCTGATTCATAATTGATCCAATAATTTCAATTCTTACTATTNCTCGAATCAGTTTGATACTTCTGATTCATAACTTTTCAAAATTGATCTTATAATTTTAATTTTCTCATCGAACCAGTCCAATACTTCTGATTCAAAATTGATCCAATAATTTCAATTTCGATATTAAATCAG
This sequence comes from Phalaenopsis hybrid cultivar, assembly GCA_002079205.1. Taxonomy (NCBI): domain Eukaryota; kingdom Viridiplantae; phylum Streptophyta; class Magnoliopsida; order Asparagales; family Orchidaceae; genus Phalaenopsis; species Phalaenopsis hybrid cultivar. Next base: position 316,307 of record JXCR01085339.1, on the reverse strand, counting down.
TTCAATACTTCTGATTTATGCTTCTCCCAAATTGATCGAACAATTTTTACGTTGAATTAGTNCAAGCCACCGTTTGCCTTCCATGATAGCTACTTCGGCAGGAAATTTGATAGTTGCCGATAATATACCTTTCGCCTCATTGCATAGGACTCAGCGAAGAAATGCTGATCGGAGAAAACAAAGAGCTCTTGCCAAAGCGCAGAAAGAAAAAGCAAAGTTATTTGCGATCCTGGAAGGATACATGTATAATGTCGACATGAGGGAGTCTTTTGACAGTCTTCCATTGACAGAGGATGAAGTACAATCACTACAGCATCTGGAACCATCACCAGTATGGATTCACTCCAATTCCAGTTCGGTTTGTTCCACTTGCTATTCTGCAACACTTGAACAAGGGCATTCTACAGGAGCCTTTGCAGAATGCCCAGGTTGCAATGTATTACATCTGGGACAATATAGTAATTGTGATGATTACTCATTAGCCAATGAATTGATTAGATATGATGATTTGCNCCGTTCTGTACAGTCTCTTTCATATCAGATAGCAGTATGCTATTTGGCACAGATATAAACATCATCGATCCAGGAGAATTCCAAGGATCTGTTGAGATTTTGTTACCAAGAGGATCCGTCCTGATTCTGAAAGGAAATGGGGCTGACATAGCAAAACATTTTATTTCGGGAGTTTGACACCGTCGAGTGTCAATAACTTTCAGAAGAATGAACGACGATAAAACCTCTTATGGATTTCAGCCAGACATGGAGCTTGAACAGTTGCAGCCATATGAGTTATAAACTCGTTGCACCACTAGGCTATCTAAAAACAACAACCTAGAAGGNAATTTTCATATTGAATCAGTTCGATACGTCTGATTCATAACTTTTCAAAAAAAAAAAAAATTTATCCATAATTTCAATTTTTATACTGAATCAGTTCAATACCTCTGATTCATAACTTTTCGAAAATTGACCTAATTTCAATTTTCATATTGAATCAGTTCAATACCTCTGATTCATAAATTTTCAAAAATTGATCCGATAATTTCAATTTTCAGTTCAATACCTCTGATTCATAAATTTTCAAAAATTGATCCGATAATTTCAATTTTTATATTTTCAGTTCAATACCTCTGATTCATAACTTTTCAAAAATTGATTCGATAATTTCAATTTTTATATTGAATCAGTTCGATACGTCTGATTCATAACTTTTCAAAAAAAAATTGATCCAATAATTTCAATGGTTATACATAATCAGTTCAATACTTTTGATTCATAAATTTTCGAAAATTGATTCGATAATTTCAATTTTCATACCGAATCAGTTCGATACGTCTGATTCATAACCTTTCACAAAATGGATCCAATAATTTCAATTTTTACATCGAATCAGTTCGATACGTCTGATTCATAATCTTTCACATAATTGATCCAATAATTTCAATTTTCATACNGGGGATTGTATCCCTCCACATATTGATCATCATGACTTTGTTCGTCCGTTTTGTACGGTTTCCTTCGTATCAAAAAATAGTATGCTATTTGGCACAGATATAAACATAATTGGTCCTGGTGAATTCCAAGGATCTGTTGAGATTTCCTTACCAAGAGGATCCATCTTGATTCTGAAAGAGAATGGAGCTGACATAGCAAAACATTGCTTTCCTGGAGTTCGACACCGTCGAGTGTCGATAACTTTCAGAAGGATGAATGAAGACAAAACCACGTGTGGATTTCAGCCGGATTTGGAGCTTAAACAGTTGCAGCCATATGAGTTATAAACTCATTGCACCACTAGGCTATCTCAAAACAACAGCCTAGAAGGTCAGCTTGTTTAGAAGCTCCTACAGTTCGCAAAAAGATCTTCTACTGATAGATGTACAGATAAGCAAATATGCAGCCAGCGACATGAGGACAGTTTATTTTGTACTTTATATTATGTACTCATGTATGTACCAGTTATGCGAATAGCATGATGTACTTTTCATCTTTGAGATATGATATATTGTAAAAATGACTGTATGAATCAGTAACAGAATTTTATAATAGACAAATTAAATTTGCCAAATAAATTTTATCGATTTTTAAGATTACTTGCTTGTGTAGTATGACCTCGTTCGGTTTACATCTCTACAGAATCACACATTTTACACAATTTTGTTTTTTGTGATATCCCTATAGAGTCACAAACTCTATATGATACTTCCAAATGAATCTTGCAAACCATTTTCAAAATAACATAAATTTTTACACATTATGTTTTCTGAAACACAGGATATTTTAAATCAGTCCGATAACTCTGATCTACTACTAAAAATATTGATCTGATAATTTCAATTTTTACATCGAATCAGTTTGATACTTCTGATTCAAAACTTTTCAAAATTGATCTGATAATTTCAATTTTTACATCGAATCAGTTCGATACTTCTGATTCATAACTTTTCAAAAATTGATCCGATAATTTCAATTTTCACATCGAATCAGTTCGATACTTCTGATTCAAAACTTTTCAAAATTGATC
>JXCR01085339.1:194133-293872 GCA_002079205.1 Phalaenopsis hybrid cultivar | reverse complement strand
TCATTCAAAAATTGATCTGATAATTTCAATCTTTACATCGAATCAGTTCGATACTTTTGATTCATAATTTTTTAAAATTGATCCAATAAGCTCAATTTTTACATTAAATCAGTTCGATATTTCTGATTTATAACTTCTCAAAATTGATCCAATAATTTCAATTTCTACCTTAAATCAGTTCGATACTTCTGATTTATGCTCTTCCCAAATTGATCAGATAATTTTCACTTTAAATTAGTCCGATATTTCTAATTCACATTCTTTAAGAATTGATCCAATAATTTTAATTCTTACTTTAAGATCAGTCCTACACTTCTGATTTCTTTTATTGAAAGTCAGTTCCAAATGTCTGACTCTCCTTTGATATCAATATTTGTATCTTGAATTCTCATTTTTGAGGTCAACCCTTACATGTTGATCCCTATTAAAAAATCCCCAGCAGAAACAAATAGCATATATAAATTTACACTTATTTCTAGGTCTGATGACTTAGAAATTTATATTGGTCTTGTTGATCTCGTCAGTCAACACCAATACATGCGGTGTGCTTGCCCAGCTCACCACACNCCTTGGTTAGCCACTTTAACCCAAGCTAAAACCCAAAACCGTGAGCCCCCACATGGCCAATACCCAAATCCATGCAAAGAAGCCACCTCAGCCCAAATTGAGTTGAGAGCTCCTCTGCTTAACACCTAAGCAGTGGGGATAACCCCTCAATTGGCTAGCCAAGCTTCCCTTTGGCCAATTTCTATAAAATGCACCCCCCACGACCATGAATAGGGTGGTAAAAAAAAATTTTCACCAAGGCCTCCTAGACTCCTCAGAGAGCTTTTCTAAGAGTCCCTTAGCACATTACAATCCATTTCCCTCTCCCAATTCTACCACAGAAATTCAATTTTGAGTTTGAATTCCTGCCCGAAATTAGGACAAATTTCAATCCGAACATACAGAGCACTAAACTTCAAATAAATTGGCTCTACACCTTCACAACAGTGAAGGAAGCCAAACCCCCATCAATTCCCCCTGTGAAATAGCCTCTACCATAGCTTTCAACCAACACCCAAAATTGGCTGTGGTCAAAATCATATATAGGCCTTACACCAGAGCTAGAGGCTTCATCCCTAAGCTTTTGGGACCCAACAAAGGTGTGAAGAATCTTTGATTGAGGCCAAACCTCTCAGAGCAAAGATATAACCTCACTCACTCTCTCGAGCCTCCGCGAGCTCTCCATTTATTATGGCTAAATTTCATAGTATGTCTACCATATGGATGTGTTTTCTCTTTTCAAGGAACAATTTAAAAAAAAATCATCAAAATCCATTAAGAAATGAGAGAGATATTAAGGTTTTAATTTGGATGACACTCGATTAAGGCCATTGGGGACGATGAACGGATGTCGTCCATTCTCGCGTGTATTGAATGGACGGCGGAGATCAAGCCGGATGGTCCTCTGGAACAATATGGCGGGCCGCGTGGCAGCTGACTTAGAAGGCGGCGTCGAATAGAAGCACGCCGCGTGGCTGTTTGAGGGATCCGATGATCCAGTCAGCCCGTGGTTTGAATAAATAAATAGGGGTATTTAATAAATTCAGAAAATAGCCCCTAAACTTCAAAAATCCATATCTTTGCATAGAAAATTCATAAAAAAAAACAAAAATACCCTCTTGCTCAGTGAACAAGGGAGAATCATATGGAACTATTTTCACATTAATTTGATGCATAAATTATTTTAAAAAAATGAATTAGGATTAGGGGTTTTTCAATTCTCCATTCATATTGGATTATCACTTTAATGCCAAATTATTATATGTTGTAGCATCTGTCTAGGTGCATGAATTATACCTTAACTCCAAATTTTTATATGTTGTAGCCTCTGTCTAGGTGAACAATTTGAGTATTTTTTCAAAGACATAAATTGTAGCCTCTGTCTAGGTGAATAATTTGAACATTTTTCCAAAGACATAGGAGATCCCTAGATTTAAGCATTTTTCCAAAGACATAGGAGATCTCTAGACAGAGATCTTAATTTTCTAAGTTCTAAAGCATTTTTCCAAAGACATAGGAGATCTTTAGACATAGATCTTAATTTTCTAAGTTTTGATTAAGCATTTTTCCAAAGACATAGGAGATCTCTAGACACAGATCTTAATTTTCTAAGTTTTGATGCACCCGTCCAAAGACATAGGAGATCTCTAGACAGAGATCTTAATTTTCTAAGTTTTTATGCATTTTCTACTCAAATAATTATAGAAAATTGTATTTAGCTTAGAAAATTCTACAAAAAATCATGTATGTTCCCTATGGCCAGAGTAGTCTTAGGAAAGAATTTTATGATTTTTAAAAATAAAAAACATTACCGTTTCAAGCAAACCCTAATTTGCTTAAAAAATTTAATTTGGAGTACACAGAGATCAAAATCACTTGATTTTTGTTGTCCACTGTGATTCATGAATCAGAAAACTCACCATAAAAATTTCAAAAGATTTTGAGATCATTTGATATTTTTAATTGATTTTTAAAGATCATCATCAAATTTAACACTTAAATAATTTTCAAAAATCAAAATATAACTCCAAAAGTTATCAAATCTAGTTTTTTGGGTTCTCTGACATCAGGGGGACTTAATAAAAATAAAATCATATTAAAAATAAAAACTTAATTTTCAGTCCTTTTTAATTATTTTAATAAATAAAAAACAATAAATATTAAAAATTACAAAAATCACAAAGATCATAAAAATATTATAAATCACTTCCTAAACACTTAAGAAAAATTAGAATATTTTTCTTGAATTCAAAAATAAAGATATTTATTTTTGAACCTTAAAGTAATTTTTTAAGGTTTAAAAATGGAATTTTCACAAAATAATTCTAAAAAAAAAAATAAAAATAAAAAAAAAATACAAAATAAATTTCTGTGGGTTCTCTAACCTCAGAAAGATTTTCCAAAAATAGAAAAATCTGTTTTTCAACACTTAGAAAATTTTAATTTTATTAAAGTCCCCAAAATATCAATTAATTTTAATAAATGACAGAAAATTCAAAAAATTATGAAATTTTGGTCAAATGACTCTCTGATATAGGGCTAGCTTACGTAAAAATTTCAAGTGATTAGGAGTTGTCCTGATCATCTTTTAGAATTTTCTTTGAAGATGCATATTTTTGCATGAAAATAATTATATAAATTAAATTAAATTGTAAAAATTCAGAGTTTCCCCTCTGATGTCTTAATTGCCCCATCAGTAGGGTTACATAAAAATTCCAAAGTCATTTGACTTAAATTTGACAATTTATGAAAGTTTGGACCCTAAGGGGCAAAATTGTAATTTTGGATATTTTGGCCTTAATGAACATTTAGGCTTAATCAAAATTGGAAATGGGTAATTTATAATCTTAATTAACTCATTCAATAATTTTGCTTAATTAAAATGGGTAGGCTTTATACAAATGGAAAATGGGTAATTTCTGATATTAATTAACTCATTTGATGATTTTCAATGGGTTTAATTGGTAGAAAACCCACTTCACTTTGCCAAATTACAAGATAAAAGAATAATTCTCAAATGGGAAATGGGTAATTTCTAATATTAATTAACTCATTTGATGATTTGCAATATTAGGCTTAATCAAAATGGGAAATGGGTAATTTCTGATATTAATTAACTCATTTTATGATTTTCAATAAAAAATGATGGGAAATGGGTAATTTTTTATATTAATTAACTCATTTGATGATTTGCAATAAAAAATGAGCAAAATGGGTAATTTCTGATATTAATTAACTCATTTGATGATTTTCAATGAAAACTGGGCTGAAAGGTAGAAACCCACTTCACTTTGCCAAATTACAAGATAAAAGAATAATTCCCATAATTATCAAGATTTTTAACTTCATTAGCATAAAATAACTTTTGAATTTAAAGGTATAACTTTGGAAATCAATGATTTTCATTCATTAGCATAAGATGACTTTTGAATTTAGGGGTATAACTTTGGAAATCAATGATTTCACACCCTTATTTGATAATCAAAATGATGTGTAAATGATCTTGATAATGATCACTTAATAATAAAATGACTTTTGAATTTAGGGGTATAACTTTGGAAATCAATGATTTCATACCCTTATTTGATGATAAAAATGATGTTTAAATGATCTTAATAATGATCACTTAAAGTTTTAAATCTTTTCAAAATGAATACACACATTTAATACATTCACTGAAGTTAAGGACTTAGTGGTGAACTTATGTTGAAATCTACTTGTTAAAAGAGGATTAGAAAAATCAACATAATTAAACTCTTTTAAAACACCACAAGTCCAGTTACGACTAAAATTTGGATAATTGTTCTCAATAACACTAATTTGTCTCCTAAAGGGTCTTCACCCACATAATTTTCAAATTGAAAGGTAAATGACATTTACCTTATTCTTGGGAATAATCAAGACATCAATGTTCACTGAGCATCATGTTGTTCCTATNTCCAAAACTTTACTTTTCTAGCTCTATATACATAAATGCTCTGACATGCATTTTGAGTTTCAGGTGGTGAAAAGAGAAGACTCGCCAGGTACACTTTTACAGTTTACAGCATTTTACAGTCTTTCTTGTACTTTCTTATTGCATTTTTATTTATGCTTGTATCTATATACCTGCATAGAAAATATAAAATTGCATAAATCACCCCCACAATATTTCAAAAATATAAGACAACTCAAAACTTAACAACTTCAACTAAATTAAAGCGTCTCTATTGGAAGATCGGGAACCCTCGAAGAAGGTAACCTACGGTTGCTAAAGAGGTTTTCCCATGGTCTAAATGAAATTATGAAATTCATTAAGTTGAGTTTAGTAAATTCGTTTGGACTAAGTAATTCCAATAGAAAATAGTGGTGTCGGGACGATGGAACCAAGGGATCTTGACGGGTGTCGCTTTAATCAACTTTAATATGCCCATAATAAAATTTAATGAACTTTAACCATAGGTCACCTGATTTGACATTATAACCAAATAACCTAGAAAACTTGAACTCTGCTGCAAAGAGGAGCTTGGAGCTTACGTGGTGGGCAGCCCGACCATCTTCAACAGCAAAAGGATCTACACTAATACATCCCTTCCTTAGCTTTAAACAATAAAGCCATAGGATATCAAGGTTGTATATAATTCCTCAAACACCTATTTTAGGCATTTGTACACTCCTATTGTACAATCTAAGCCCTAACTCGCCTTAGGATTCCGAGGTTGTCATTTGTCATGACCTAAATCCTCACATCTTCAAGTTTATTTGTGCTGATTGCTTCACACAAATGTAAATCCTAATAAATAAAAAAAATTTGCAGGATGAAACATCTAAATGATTTCTCCTAAATTGAAGCCAAATAATAGGATAGCTTGGGAAGTCACTGAAGTTCTCCTTCGGATCCGTGACATCCTCTAGTGTTTCCTCCTTTGGACTCCAAAACAAATTGTTCCAAATTTGAACCAATCCCCTTTACACTTCTTAGTCCGATATCTTTGAAATGTCCTTATCATTTGAACTCCTTGAAGGTAATTTTTCTTGACTTTTATCGAGAGTATTCATAGGCAACTTTAGTTATCTATGATGTAATTAACTATAGGGGCTTGCCCTTATAGGAAGCTTTTCCCGAACCCAGCATAATATAAACCCTATTTAATTCCTTATATTAAATAGGGGAACTTGTCGGCCAATACATTGGTTTCGCAAACCAAATGGATGTCATAACTTTCTTTAATTTATTTGATCAAGTCTCACCCTCAACTCTTGTGTTCATCCTTCGGGATAGATACAAGATTTGAAGTAAAGCGCTCTTTCATCTAAACTATGAAAATTATGGGGTCAGTTTGACTTCATCATTTTCAAAACTAATTTTTTTTAAAAAAAAACGTCCTTCCGAAGCGGGCAACGGGATTTCAATTCTGATGACCGACAGCTTCTTACGGGCAAACCCCACAACAAAAATAGTGCCGACACTCAGGAATTGGAAATTAAAATTCTTCATCATCTTTTTCCTTGAGTTCTATTTCTTGTCATTCTTTTTCTCCAAATCTTTTAAGCCATTTGTTATGATTTCTTGTTTGAGTCTGAGTCAATCTTGATTTTATCTTATTGACTCCAATAATAGATGCCTCCACAAGCCCTTGCGCTACAACAACTACCACTGATTTTAATCATTCAATATAAAGTTTTCGTTTATGTCCTGTCGGTTTAAATTTTTCTTTAGTGATATTTTGTTGTCCAATTCTAAATTCTAGCACACGTGACTTCCCCTCTACTTATTATTTGTTGACATTGGATAACATCAGTCCATTATACAATAATTCAACTTGTGTAAGATTAAAATCGAAATGAATTCTTGGTCCTTTATCGATCGGCGGTCTACTGCCAAACATACACCACTTTAGAAAATGAATAAAAGTGTGTTGTTCAACATTTTTCCTGCAAGTGACAGGTTAATGTAAACATCTCAGATCTGGTTCTAGGTTAATTAATGTGAATGTCAAGAAACTTTGTTTGAAGATTCATTCAATTTGTTTTAAGAGGTTGTGCTCACAAACACAAGTTTGATATGCAAGAAGGAAATCTCAAAGTGACAACATTGAAAGAGGCTCAATTTCATATTATTATTATTTTCCAGTTTATAAATGAGTCATTACTTTTATGTCGTGTAATATTTTTTCAAGTACTGCTCGTTGATTGGGAATAAAACTCTTTCACCTTGACGATTGACCAACTGATAGGATCCTTTAGAATATGTCTTTTCAATTATATATAGGCCCTCCCTCATTGGTTCAAATTTTCCACTTATTTCTTGGTGAGCGAGGATAGATCCTTGGAGTACTTAAACTAAATCCATGATTTGAAATGTCAAATGTCGAACCAAATTTTCATGGGCCCATATCATTTTTGCTTGATATAATTTGAGATTTTGTTGAGCTTGTAGAAGCTTGCCTTCTAAAATTTCAAGTTCTTCAAGTTGTAATTTTGCATTTTCTTGTTAAGTTATCTTTATTTCAACTGCAATCTTAGAAGAAGGGATTTGCCTTTCTAGTGGAAGAACGACCTTAAAACCATATACCAAAGCAAACGGTGTTGACCGTGTCGATGTTCGTTAGGTAGTACGATAGGCCCAGAGAGCTTTTATCAATCGTTCATGCCATTGTTTTAGAGTGTTAGTCAATTTTTTTTTTAAAATTTGAATTAGTGTTTTTTTGAAAGCCTCGAACAATCCATTGGCTGTGGGGTAGTAAATTGTTGAATATCTCTAGTTTATTTCATCTCTTTGGATGAAGTGGTTCATTTTTATTTTTTTGAGGGCTAGTCCGTTGCCTGATATGACCATTCAAGGAATTCCAAATATGTAGACAATTAGTGTTTTGAAGTAATAGAGAATTTGTTTTGCTTTGACTTCTCTGAGTGGTACTGCTTCTACCCATTTGAAGAAGTAATCTATAGTAGCTAAAATGAATCGATGTCCTTTAAATGATGGAGGATCTATAAGGTTCACTATGTTCATGCCCCAACATTCAAATTTCCAAGATGCAATTTTTGGGCGTAATACATTTGGTGGTTGATGAAAGACCACTCCATGTACTTGACATTGATGACATTTCCTTGCAGTTTCAAGCTAGTCAATCATCATCATTGTCCAATAGTATTCCACTCCTTTTATTTTCATCTTCATTTTTGCTCCAGATTGGTGTGTACCACACAGACTTGAATGAACTTCTTTACTAATTTCTCGAGCTTCAGGTTGGTTTAAACATATTAACCACATGTGACCGAAAGACTGTCGGTAAAGAACATTGTTTACTAGAGTGTAAGACAATGCTCTTTATTTAATTTGGAATGAAATGGAACTATTTTCAAATAATCATTTGGTTTGAAAATATTGAATAAATGATTGTCGCCAATCATCCTCTTCTTTGTCTATTACTATCACTATTGTCACTTCAATAATTTTATTGAGGCTGTCACTGTGAATTTAAGAAAGTACTCGTCGTCCTCTTAAGGAAATTGGGATGTCATCTCCTTATGGACAAGCAAACTCTTATGCAAGTTTAGTTAAAGCATCCGCTAGAGAGTTTTATTGTCTCAGTATTAGAAAGAACGCCACATTTGGAATTTTTCAAAGAAATTTCAAAGTGTAACAAAAATATTGTTCAAGTCACGGTTTCAAAGTTTTGTATTTTCTTGAGATTTGACTAATAATCAATTGAGAGTCTCCGTAGATGTTGATATCTTTTAATTTCATTTGTATCGCTAGTTCTAAACCGGTGATGAGTGCTTCATACTTAGCTTCATTATTTGTGCACTGCTTAGTCAGATGATAGGAAAATGACATGATCGCTTTGTCTGATATATTGAAAATTAATCCTACTCCCACTTTTTGAGGTATAATTATCTTTCTGTCTTTGTCTTTTTTAGCAGACAAAGCTCTGTAAAAATATAATTCTCATATTTGCATGTCAGAGTTTTTTATTTCTAACAATTACTCATCAGAAAAATCATTAGCTGACATAGGGTGTGGTGCTAAAAGGTCTGCCAAAATTTTTCCTTTAACAGGACGTAGTTGTATAAATGTTATGTTGAATTGGAGCAATGTCATTGCCCATTTTGCTAATCTTTCGGAAATTGTTGGTCGAGTCATCAACTATTGCAAAGGGTTAACTCTTGAGATAAGTGTTACCTTATGAAAAAACATATAATGTCTTAACTTTTGAACTGCGAAGATCAAAGCTAAACAATACTTCTTAATTACACGATATTTTATTTCAGCTGGGAGCAAACAACGACTTAAGTAGTACAATGCATTTTCTTTACCCTCATCATTAACTTGAGCTAGCAATGCTCCAAGGGAATTGTCTAATGACGCAATATAGGGGATTAAAGGTCAATAACTAGAACAGAAGGTGTTGTCAAATACTATTTGATGTTTTCAAAGGCATGTTGGAATTTCTCATCCCACACAAATTTGGTATCTTTTCTGGTCAAGGTGGTTAGAGGTTGACACCTTCCTGATAAATTTGAAATGAAACTTTGGATATATGCTAGTTTTTATTGGAAAGATCTTAGTTGGGTTAAATTTTTTGGAGGATGCATGTTCAAAATGGCTTCGATTTTGAGGGATTCAATTTTGATCCCACGATGTCGAATAACAAATCCTAAAAAATTCCTTGAGGTAACACCAAAGGCGCACTTTAAATGATTCATTTTAGGACTAAACTGTTGTAAAAATTTGAAGATGATTCTTAAATTTTACAAATTTGATCTTTTTGTTTACTATTGACAACCAAGTCATTTACGTAACATGTAGATTGATTGTGGATAAGTTTGTCAAAAATTCATGTCACCTCCCTTTAATAGACAACACCAACATTCATTAATCAAAATTACATTACTTTGTAGCAGTATATTCTAATGGGTGTTCTAAAAGCTGTGTTTGGTTCATCTTCTGGAGACAATTTGATCTGGTTGTATCTTGATGATCCATCCATGAAGGATAATATTTCATGTGTTGAAGTAATGTCGACCATTAGTTTTAGAATTTTTAAAGGAAATACATCCTTTGGACAAGCTTTTTTTTGTCTCTGAAATCTACATAGTCCTAAGTTTGATCATTTTTCTTATTTACTGGCACTATGTTAGCTAGCCATGTCAGGTATTTTTATTCTCGTATAAAGTAGGTGCCGAATAATTTCTTAACTTGAACAATGACTTGTTATTTGATTTTGACACGCATCTGTCTTGGAGCTTGTTTAATTGGAATTACAGTTTGGTCAAATTTAAATTTATGGACTGCGACTTCTGGAGTGAGTCCAAGAATTTTGTCATAACTCCAGCTTAAGCAGTCTTTATATCCTTTCAATAGATGAACTATTTCTTTTGCTTCAAAGTCAGAAAAGAAAGAACTAATAAAAGTTGATTTTGGATTTTCTTTCATTCCTAAATTTATTTATTTTAGTTCATCGATTATCAATTTAATTTATTCTCAAAATTTTGGTGGTGCATCTTTGATTGTAGAATCGGATGTTATCTCATAATCTGGTCCTTCGGTCACAACTAGAAAAAATTCGTTATCATCTAGAGTTTCTAAGGTACCAAACCTAATACCTTCTTTAGATTTTTGGTTTCATTTGCTATTATTCCATAATTTTTCAAAATGATAAGATTGATCTAATGTCCATTATTTAGTTATCATACCATTTTGAATAAGTTTTTGAACACACAGAGAATAAAGTTAAATAGGGATTTTCATTGATTTTAAAAGATTTTCATCTTCTAGTTTTACATTTGTCTTGAAACTAAAAGAACTAGAACCAATTTAGAAGTTTATAGGTTTTTTGTCATCAACATGTACTTTTTTTACCACTAAATTCTCAATTTTTGATGGAAAAATTGGGGTCAAGGTCATATCATGTATATAGTGATTGATACGCTCATACATGGACTCAAATTATTTTTCTTTATCTTCTTCTTCAAGAGATATCTTGAATTGTGGTTCTTTTTAAATCATCATTGTTGTCTTTTCTTTTTCATTTTCTTCTATAGAGTCTAGACAAATATTGAGCTTTGATGATTTCTTCATGTTAATCGTTGGATTTTCCTTCTCTCATCCTCGTCGCTAACCTCGACAATGGATTCATGTCTGATGAGAGTTCTTATGCTTCATGGATGTTGAAGAAAAATCTCTATCAACTTATTTTTCACTCATTTTCTTTGCTTTATCCTTTTCTTATGTATTTGGTGTTATTACTACATCTCTAGAGAATATCATTTTCTCTTTTGGATCGTAGTATGTAGCATCTCTATGTATACCAATTTTATAAACTGAGAGTTATTGTAGATCTCCTATAATGCAACGCTCCTGTACTTTTTGTAGATACTTTTTGCATTGATGTAATGAAGAAGGAACCATCTTTTGCTTGTGGAGCAATAATATATCAAGTAAGGCATTAAAGGAAGGTTTAGAGTTGATGATGTGGAATTTTGTTGTTTCCACCAAATTTTCCATTTTCAAATGCAATGTAATTGACCCAACAACTCGTTCTCCTTATTGGTTGAATCTTCATAACATCATTTTATCTCTCATTAGTTGACGAGTATCAATGTCAAAATATGCGAGAGTTCTCAGATTCATAATGTTAGTTGAGGCACCAAGATCAATAAGTACTCTTGAAAGTAAAGTATCATTAATATTTACCAATGGATGATTATGTTTGGTTGTTTTGAGAAACAAGTCATTGTTAGAGAAAGTTATTTTATTCCGTCCTTTCAATGAGTAAGCCTCATTTGAATAAGTATTAGTGAGTTGAGCTAAGCAAATTTTTGAATCTAAAAGTGCTTTTATGAGTGACTCCCTTATTTCCTTCGAAAGGATAAGGGCGTCATAGATGTTCAACTTTACTGGTACTTTCCTTAAATGGGCTAATAAATGAAAGTCCACCTTATTATGGGAATTGTCCTTGTTTCTTTAAGAAAATTATTCTTGTACTAGAGAAACGACTTCTTCTAGTTTTACTATTGGTCTTTCTTTCTTTTTTTGAGTCATTCTTGGAGGTAGCACCCTTCCACTTTATAAGTTGACTTCAGCTATTTTTTCTAGTGTGTCATTTGACTCTTTCCTCTAAGTCAGAGAGTTCCAATTCTACGAAAATATTTTTGTTTATTTTTCTCTCTTTTATTTTTAAAGAAGTGACCAGATTGTTGATTGTCGTATACTTCCTTTGTTTGAATAAATCTCCATCTCAAATCATATCAGTGACTCAAAGTAAAGAGGAACCGAATAAGAAGGGAAATTTGACAAAATGACAAACAAGAGAAAACACAACATGTGGAGAGCCTACGTACGGTAAACCTCGTAAGAATAGGTTAAGAGTGTCCACATAAACAAGATTAGGTGAAAGCACCCTAAATCAATATGCGCAAAAGAATACCTACGTAGGCTACCCAAAGCCAGAGAGTTAGGTGTAGGTGCATGTTCTGAGGACAAGAGCACTTCTAAAGGGACGTATCCCACTTGGTTAATTACATCTTGGGGGGACCCAAGAACACTATTGGTAATAAAAGTTTCGCTTGGATTATCACAAACTTGGGGCAATAGGTACTTAAAAGAAGCTTATTTCATGTAATAAAAGTCTAAATACTTCAAAGCTCGCGCTAATGCATTGGACAGAGAGTGAGTCTCTCACTTATTAAATGAGTAGCGCCTCATCAGCACATGGGTCCCACAAAATAACCTATATTATCTTGACGAGGATATCCTAACACGTCATAGTGCATCTGGGCTTGAATGGCAGAGGAAAAATCATCGTATCCCAAATGGGCGGTAGCTCACAGTATCAGGCCGTCAAAATGTTATCAGCAAAGTGAAAGAGCGACAAGGCTCAAAGGGGCATAACAACAGGAAGGAAGAAAAATCCTAAGAAGGTAGTGGTAACTGGGTCGGGGAACTACCGACCCATCATCTAAAGATACTAGGACTTTAAAGCTGCCTGGTCGTGAACGTAGTTGACCCAACACATCCTAAGATTTTCGGTTAGCAATCCATGAAATGCCTCGTCCATGAGAACCTGGTAGCCCTAATGTCAAAAGAAGG
Organism: Phalaenopsis hybrid cultivar; assembly: GCA_002079205.1. Taxonomy (NCBI): domain Eukaryota; kingdom Viridiplantae; phylum Streptophyta; class Magnoliopsida; order Asparagales; family Orchidaceae; genus Phalaenopsis; species Phalaenopsis hybrid cultivar. The sequence continues at coordinate 281,253 of JXCR01085339.1, read as the reverse complement.
AAAATTTATCCTATGACTAAAAGATGGAGCTCCCAGAAGTGGGACTTATACCTTCTAGTAGTAGCGATGCCTCTGGAAACAAAAGAAGGGTAGGTTCAAATATAAAGTTGGAAATGCTCCAAACAAAATGACTATACCTTGTTTGAGTCAGAAAGTCTTCTAACACCTTAGACACACTAGACAACCACCTATATAAAAGATTTTTTAGAACCATTAGGTTGAAGAAGAACGGGGGCTCCTCCTCGAGACATGTAAATATGATGCAGTTATTTAAATCAGTACTTTAGTATTTTGGAAGCTCTATTAATATATGCATGAAAGTAAAATTGCAAATTTTAAATCCAGAATGTTTTAATCCTAAATTTTAATTATCTTAAATATTTTAATTAAGATTTTTATGATAGAAAGAATTAAAATTTAGGGTCTTGAGCTATATTTTTCATGATATCTCAAATGCATAGAAAGAAACAAGGAATACAAATCAGGTAAGTGCAGGCATGCAACATTATGCAATAAGCAAAATAAAGCAAACAAAATAATAAAAGACCTGTGTCGATAGAACGACAACATATACTAGAAAAGAAAAAGAGCGACTGGTCAACACATATAGATGCGCGGTCCTAACTCTATACATTAATGTGAAAATGAAAAATTAAGACACGAGACACGATCATCTGCTCCTGGTATACGTGGTTCCCGCTTCAAATGCCTCACAACCCATGACCGTATCTTATTTCTGCTTCAAGACTCTTCTAGACTCTAAAAAGTATATAGGAAAAGAAAAAAGCTCAATCGTGCATGGAAACAAGTGTTAGTGGGAAAGCTCACATGCATATAACATGTAATGAATCATGCTTTATAAGTGGGGGAGCTAAATAGCCCCTACAAACAAAAGGGTTAGAAATCATCACATGCTCCCCCATAGCGGTACCTTTGAGTGTGTAAAAAGGCATGAATCCCTACAAAAAAGTGCCCTAACACACTACCATGCATATGAAAAATTCAATCCAACTACAAGCACAATGCAAAAGATTGTTGTAAGGCTAGGGCAACCAATCCAGCAAAGAACAATAGTTAGACACCAAAAAGACTACTTAACACCCTAAATCCTAGCCTAGCACACCATCTATCGAGAAAGTGCATTAACCTGGTATCTAAGTGCGGGGTGAGTTTGGGTATAATATGAATTTAACGGGGTCACCATGCCGACCCCATCTTAAAGATCTGAAAGATCAGTGTGTCATGAGGAGGGGTGATGCATGATAGATCCATTGGATCCTTAACACAATCATACATGTGTCAATCATGATGAACTAACTTTTATTGCTCGTTGGGATCGACCCAACAAGCAATGCTAATTAAGGAATCACGACTGACATGGGAGGTCACTCCCCTAATGAGCCATGCTTGCTACCCATGCAAACATGCAAATGCAAGTGCAGACAGATATATGATAAAAGTGACGAGTGTGCCATGGCAGAGTGACTAAGGAAAGCATATCGTGAAGGCAGTGATTCAAACAAATGGGTGTGTCATTGTGGTGGTGACACCTGGAAGTGGGACTATTCTAGAGGCAACGACCCAATTATATAGTTGTGTCGTAGCAGCAGCTACCTGAGGAAGGTGTGCTAAGGCGATACTGACCGAAAAAGATGGGCGTGCCATGGCGGCATCAGTCCAAGGTAATTCTGTTCAGGCAGCACAACCCGAAGAAGTTGTGCCTAGCCGACAGTGACCCGACAAGGTTGGGTGTGTCGTGGCGGTAGTGGCCAGAAGATGTGTGCCGAGGTGGGAGTGACCAAAAGGGATGAGCATATTGTGATAGTGGCTACCCAAAGGTGTGTCGAGGAGGTAGTGACCAAAAGGGTTGAGCATGTCGTTGTGGAGGCTACCCGAAGAAGGTGTGCCCAGGTGGCAGTGACTAAAAGGGATGGGCATGTCATGGTGGCAGCAGCTAAAAGAAGGTGTGTCGAGGCGGCAGTGACCTGAAATGATGGGTGTACCATCAAGGCAGGGGCCCAAAATATGGGTGTGTCGTGGAGGCAATTACCTGGAGCCTGTGGTCATCCTCACTAAGGAGCGTCACAAGACTGGAAATGCAAATGCAAACACATAGAGTGCAACATGCAAACAAACGAGCATGTGATGTGATGCAAACAAAAGGCAATACAATGCAGAAGCATGCAAACATGGAAGTGTTTGATCGATCAATCAGATCATGGTGGTTGATAGAACTAAGGTGATCGGTCGACCCGTTGAACCAAAGTGAGATGCTCACCAGGCTAAGGGGGCTAGTCGGAACGAAGTGAAATGCTTCTGGGGTGGCCCATTGGAGCGAAGTGAAATGCTCACCGGAATGGCCAGTCAGAGTGAAGTGAAATGCTTATAGGGGTAAGACAGCCAATTAGAGCGACGTAAAATGTTCACTAGGCTGGGGCAGTCGGTCAGATCAAAGTGAGATGCTTGCTCGGTCGGGGCGGCCTGTCAGAGCGAGTTGAAATGCTACCTGGGTCATGACGGCCGGTTAGAGGAAAGTGAGATATTTATTGGGCTGATGTGGCTGGTCAGAGCAAAAGTGTGGTGATAACAAAGCCAGAGCGACCGGTAGGAGTGAAGTTAGATGCTCACCAGAAATGCAAACATTCACAAAGAAAAATGAATGCAATATACAAAAAAATAACATGTAGATAACCAACTAAGCTCATGCTAACAACCCCATATGAAAAACTTAAGGTTAGACCTTTGGATGAGCTACATCGCAACCTCCAGCTTTGGTGTGGTAATGTGGAGGGTTTCCACATCTGATCTCTCGTAGAGGAAACTCTCGACCATTTGTAGGGTGGACTAGCTAAAAAGCTTTTCATGTCGTCTAAGATCAAACCCAACTAATTCCTCCAAGAAAGATTAGAAGCATCAAAACTGTGAGAAATTGGGATTCTGATTCTGAGGGGTATGACCTAAGACTCACAATAGGGAATCACTCGACTTGGTATAAAACTTGGCTAATGCACATGATTTCTACCTTACAATGCTCTCTAGGAATTTGACGATCAATCACATAGTTAACTCGTTGCGCCAGTCTATGCCGGTGCACATACCCCGTGTGGGCGATCAAACCCGTGAGCCTAGACACCACTAATCCTAAGGCTGGCTAGGAGATTAAGGAATCTCACCACCATGATGGTTGCAGATGCATTCTATTTATGCTAAATGAGAGCCCACGTTTTTGTCGAACTTGAGCCATGCTCCAATCCATGCACTGACTTATCTCACAAAACATGCACAGAACAATGGAAAGAGACAATGAGGGGAAGGTCCATTTTCTATAGAATATTGAAGAGGAGCGGTTGGACGTCAGCTTCTATACATCGTGACACTGTCGGGGCCCACTGGCAGAAGCATTGTCAGCGAGATCGCTACCCGAAAGATGGAGAGGTAGTTAAGCCCGCACAGGAAAGAGCATCAATCAATTAGAGGAATTAGTAGCTCAACTAGGGCATCACCAAATCAAGATGGGGAGAACCTCTAAACTCCTTACTAGCAGGGAGTAATGAGGACTCTGGTTTGGCATAATCATCGACGAGGAGTACCACTAAGGACCTCTGACCAAGAGGGAGGAGGCAAACCACATGAGGATTTTGAAGGGAGAAAGGGGAATGGTTTTTGGTTTTTGACAAGCTGCAAGGGTGGCTATGCTGGCGAGAAGCTTGTCGAGGTGAAGTTGTTCGACATAAAGGCAGTGGGAGCATCAGTGTCGTGTGAGATAATTGCGACCAAGAGTTTTGGACGAAGGACGAGGGTCAACGTTAAGAGCCTTCCATAAGGTGGTTTGGTGAGAGGGCTCACCGGCGACCAAGCATTGGCTGAAGACCATCAGTAAGGGAGGTGTCATTGGTTAAGCATTGGCCGAGCAAGAGAGGTGACTAGGGTTCATGCAAAGTAGTCCTGATAGCAGCGAGAGATTTTTTCAGCTAGTTGCTTGAGGGAGAAGGGAGTGTCACACCATATATTTTTTGATTTTAATTAATTTTTTATTATTCTATAATAATAATGTTATTTATTATTTAATCATCAACTTATGCAATTTTTAAACGTTCCTGGAACTCTGATAATCTGGGATTGTTAGGGTAAGCTCGTTGTTGGACGAATCAATTTGAGCCAGTTTCCCACGTGATGTGATGAGTAACATCGTTGGCTTGACTGAAGCCATCTGAGGTGTGAAATGTTGACCAGCCTTCACCTGAGAAAAAGTGAAAGCCTAACAAAATGATCATGGCTACGTGCCTCCTAAACACTTGTCGAATGGTCCCGGGTGGTTGTCTAAACTACTGGATGTTACAGATTGGCCTGAAGTTATCCCAAGTCATGTAGGTGGAAACCTTACACTCATGGAAACAAAAATTGATTCCAACAAAAAATTGATAGTCCTTGTAATTTGACTGTCACACTGTCATCTCCATTTTTTATTATTTTTAGAATTGTCGTTCTCCTGATTGTCGTTAAACTCATTAAGATTGTGTACGATTTAAATATCATCTACATGATCAAAATTATATTGTTCTTTTTTAAGGGTGGTATCAAAAATAAAAAGATGTAAGCAGAAATGGAATTACTTATATTCATAGTAGAGTCAAAGAGAAAGTCATACAAAGTTAACAGCTCAAGGGATTTTCTCCCTTCATCCAAGATAACTATCCTAGTAAAGTATGGAGGAATACAAGAAGTAGATGATACAAACAGAACAGTAGCCCCTATGTCTAAAGTACCTCTATCACTTTTTAGTTCTTTCTTTTCTTTTTCTTTTCTTCTTTGGAATATTCTATCATTGGTGTCGAGTCTTGAGTGATTTGAAAGTCCTCAAAATTCTTCTTAAGAGATTTGCCCTAAGCAGTATTATTGTTGTTTTCATCATTGTAAGGAACGTTAGGAATAAGTTTTAAAACCAAAATCATATTAACTGAAAAAAATTTCAAGTTCATTTAGATATTCTTTCGGGATCACTATATTCTCAAATTTGAAGTTACGTTCCAACAAATACTTGAAGACAAAAAATGCTTCAGTTTTATATTCGAGCATCCTATGGTAAGAACAGTAATTAGGATTATCTTTCATATCAACTTCTCTCTGTCTTCTAACTTCATGCAATTTGAATTTCAGTATTTTCAACAAGCTATGGAATATCTTTCCTATTGCTTCTGTCTTGAATGGGTATTCTTTGTTCATTCTCTTGAACATTGACTTCTTGTCTGTCGGTGATGGGGTCGATTGTTGAAATTTTATTTGTGACAATGACTGTGATTGTTATTAATTTATATTTTGTCGTTTCTTCTTCTACTTAAATTGCACTGGCATCACTTTCTTTCATTTGCTTACTGTTGAGACATTTCGTGATTTTTTTTTTCAATTATCTTAACCTATTTTGTCTTCTCGTTCTTATCTATTACACTCAGTTGCTTATCTTCCTCTTGAAGGTTGGCAGCTTTGCTGAGTAGTTTTTCAAATGTCTTTATTGTGAATCCCTTAAGCATGAATGCTATCAGACCATAGATATTTTTTAGCAGAATTTCAAACACATGTTGCTCCTGAAGTTGTGGTTAACATTTCATGCTGAGATTTCTCCAGCGCAAAATGTAATCCACAAGGGTTTACCCTGACTTTTGTTTCTCCACCACTAAGTCTCCAACCGTTATACGAACTAAGTCTCCAACCGTTGCAAAGCTATCATCCTTTATTTAATATTTTGTTCGAGACGATTAATTTTCTCATCTTGTTTTCATATAGCCATTGGTGATTCTTTTGTTCCTTTTATTTGGTTGGCAGAGGAAGTTCCTGTACTGAGGAGGTAGCTCAGGTGTCTACCATGTTTATTTTTGCATATTCTTCACTTTGGTTTGAAGAATTTTCGTTTCAACATGTTGATAATCATTTGATGTCGGCTCTTAATTTTTTTATTCTTTCTTCAAATGTCTTAACAAGACCTTTTTCACAAGTTTTTCCCCAAGAAGTGTCCATAGAAGTGTTCACATCATCAGAGGTTCCTTCCAATATCTTACCTATCCATAAATTTGTGTTGAGTATTGGACGAGATTTTATAGGAAGTATATCACTGTGGTGTGAGTAGGAATGATTCGTAGCTCATAACATTTGAATAACAACTTTCTTTTTAGCAGATGTATCTTCTTCCTTTAAGACTAATTCATCATGTCTTGTTTTGTCTCTTGAGATAGTCATATCTTTGACTCTTGGCCCTAAATGAAGTTTAAGAAGTACACGAGTATATCAAATTTCCAATGAAAACTATTGGTTCATTTCTTAATAAATAGAATCTTCTTGTGCAAGAAGCTTTCTTTTCTTGGATGTAGGAACTACACATCCCATTTTGTCCAAAAGTTGAGAGATCAAACATCTTTCTTTTTGTGCAAGTCTCTTAAACATAGAATATGTAGTCCGTATTGAAGAGGAATTTCCTTCCACTCGACGGATACTGGATAAAACTTATTCTTCTTTGAAGAACATGTGTTCCCGAAAACACTTTCCTTGGATTCAGATGCTTCCAGATTTTTTATTTCATTTTTTTTCTTCTTTCTTTTAAGAGAATGATTTTTATTTCTTCAATGTCTATGTGTTAGTGGAACAGTTTTGGAACAATAACCATCCTAATATATGGATGGTGAGAAAATTCCATCTTTAATATAAAATTTCTTTCTCTTCTGATCAATTTCTTCATCCATTTTCTCAATAGTCAATTGTTCGATAGGAAATTCTTGAGTTGGATCTTTTCCAAAAATTAGAAAATGTTCATAGGGATTTAGGTTAAACTCCTCAAAGGGTTTTATAATGATTTGGGATAGATTCATCATAAATTCAGTTTCATAAAACAATGCAAAGTCATTCTCGTAGAAGCAAGTATCTTCATTTATTGGAGAGTTAAGATCTTGAAAGTAGGAAAAGAGTGAGTCTAGAGAATCCATTGTAATTTTCTAAAAAATTCAGCAGAACAATCTATCAAAATTTATTATAAAATTATTTTGTAAAATGGGAGTTTTTTTTGTCTTGTCATTATGGAATGTCTATCATAAATAACTCTTGTAATCAATGATTTAAGAATGAGAAAGATAATTCTGTCTATCAAAAGATGGAATATCTTTGAATGAAGAATGAATGATTTAACAAAAACAAAGGAGAGAGAAGAGTCCCCAGCGTGGTCGTCACTCTCTTGTTGGCCGCCATAGTGTGGGTGGGTCGTCCGTCATCGCCAATTCCTATCGTTCATGTCATTGGTTTGTTATTGTTATTGAAAGGTGTCGCCACTGTATTTATCTATTATATTCCTCTATTCTCTAAGTAACTCATTCTTTTGAATCATGTGAAGGATTCTAAGATGTTAAGAAACTCAGAGGAAATAGGAAAATGGCTAATACAAAATAGAAAGCAGTAGAAAAAAGAAATGTCATAATGATTTCCATTGTGGTGATCACTATAGAAAAAATGGATTCCTGTACAAGGTAAACCACATGAAAAACTCAATAACCATAGATATAGGTGTATTACATATTCTAAGTTCTTCATTCTCCTATAAGAGCATGGTCCTACAGTTAATTACATCTCAAACAGTCAACTCTATCTAAGAAAACTCTTGATTTATTTTAACGCTTGTTCTTCTAAGAAATTTAATATCAAGAGCAAGGAAAGAAACATCATTGTTTGAGCCTAGTGTAATAGGTTTCTAAGAAGTCGATTCGACCCTAGAGATTTAGTTTTGTCATTTTTTTTGTTAATGCCATTTTTTTATCGTGTTTTTACTTTATTTTGTTGCTGTCATTTGGTTTTGTTATTTTGTCATTTTGTTTGTTTTGAGGTTTTTTTATTTTCTATCATTATTTTGTTGTTGTTTTGTTTTTATTATTTTGTTTATTTTGTTTTGTTTTGTTTATGTCATTTGGTTTTGTTGTTTTATTTATGTTGTTGTTCTGAGGTTCACTTTTTTTTCAAAATGTCATCCTGCAAAATAAAGTTAGGACACTCTATAACATGCAAATTAAATCAAAAGCATAATTTGTGTCATTTCTTCAGCAAACCTGCAAAAAAGAACGCAATTAGCATGAAATAATGTTTAAAGTTAGCAATTTAGTCAGTTGAATAATTTTTTAAACAACCAAGTTAAGATGTTTATGGCTCCGTTGTCCCGGAGCTGTAAAATATTCAAATCTACATAGTCCTAAAGGTGTTTAAACAAGGACCAAAAGAATCTTGTCAGCAACCACAGATAACGTCATCTAAGAAATCTTCGTAGATCTGACCACAAATGTTTAAGTTGCATTCGATGATCTTTGTTCATTAGGGTAGAATTTAGCTTTTAATGTATTGTTCAAGTTTTAGGGATTAGAAAATTCTAGGTTGTTTATATTTTTTAGTTAGTTGATTTTTTCCATTTATGTTTAGGATGAGCCGATCAAGATCCCATTGTTCCATCATCCCAAATCATTATGATTGTGGTATGACTAGCCACAAATGGCCAAAAGATATTTTGTTTAGGTTCAAGATGTATTGAACTTAAGGTTTGAAATTATTTTAAGTCCAATGTAGGTAGGACTTTTCGTTAATTTAGGTTCAATATGGATTGAATCTAAGAGTTTGATATGGTTCCAAGTCCAATGTAGGCAGGACTTTGAATTAGGTTCAACATGGATTGAACCTGAGAGTTTATGTCAGTTTAAGCTCAATGTGAGTTGAAATTAAAATTTTAAGTTTAATTGGGTTCAATAAAAAATGAACCTAAAGTTTAATTTAACCTAAAAGTTTTAGTTAACTTAGGTTTATCTTAGGGTTTCAAATAACTTAGGTCCAATTTAGGTAGGACTTAAGAAAGTTTGATTAAGTTTAATGCAGGTTAGACTTAGAGTTGACTTAGGCTCAATATTAATTGAACCTAAGATTTAAGTTGATTATTGTCTTAAATTCAAATTAGGTTGAACCTAAAGGTTTGATTTGACTTAAGTTCAAGTTGGGTTGAATCTAAGAGTTTCATTTTAATTAAGTTCAAGTTTGGTTGAGCCTAAGGGTTTTAGTTGACTTAGGATTAAGTTGGGTTGAACCTAAGGGTTTGACTTAGATTCAAGTTGGGCTGAACAAAAAGGGTTACGTTGACGTAGGTTAAAATTGGGTTGAAGCTAAGATTATGATTTGACTTAGGTTCAAGTTGAGCTGAACCTAAGTGTTTAAGTTGACTTAGGTTAGGTTGAACCTAAAGGTTTAAGTTAACTTAGGTTCAAGTTTGGTTGAACCTAAGGGTTTGTTTTGACATAGGTTCAAGTTGGGTTGAACCTAAGGGCTTAGGTTGACTTAGGTTCAAGTTATGTTGAACCTAAGGGTTTAAGTTGATTATGTCTAGTTGAGATTAGACTTAATTGGGATTTTAAGTTTGCTTAAGCCTAATATAATTAAGGCGTCATAATTTAATTAAATCTAATTAGGATTAGATTGAACTAAGTTTACAATTTAATCAAACTTAATATGGGTAAAGATTAACTATTTTTTGCTAGGTCTAATTAAGGTTAGGCCTAATTGGGTTTTAGACTAATGTAGCCTAATGTAAGTAAGGTTTAATGTGTTTAATTAGGTCAAATTAGGGTTTGACTTAGTTGGGTTTTAGGTTAATTAAGGCTAATGTAAGTGAGGGTTAATGTGGTTAATTAAATATAACTATGTTTAGACCTAATTAAGGTTTTGGTTGAATTAAGCCTAATGTAAATAAGGCTCAATGTGGTTAATTAGGTATAATTAGGGTTAAACATAATTGAGGTTTAAGTTGAATTAAGCATAATCTAAGTAAGACTTAATATGTTTAATCTGGTCTAATTAGGGTTAGAACTAATTGGGCTTTATTTTGCTAAGCCTGATGTATTTAAGGCTTAAAAAGGGTTAATCAGGTCTAATTGGGGTTTAGAGCTAATTAGGGTTTAAGTATGTTGAGCCTAATGTGATTAAGACTTAAAGAGGTTTAGTTAGGTCTAACTGTGGTTTAGAACTAACTAGGATTCATTTGTCCTAAACCTAATATATTTAAGCTTACAAGATGCCAATTAGGTCTAATTGGGGTTCATACCTAATTAAAGTTTATTTGTCTTAAGCCTAATTTGGTTCTAACCCTATTAGGCATAATTAGGCTTAAAGAGCATTAACTAGGCCTAATGATGGTTTAGACACAATTAGGGTTTATTTAGATTGAGCCTAATGTGATTAAAGGGTTAAAAGAAAGAATTAGGCCTAATGATGGTTTAGACTTAATTAGGGTTTTGATAATGTGGGGGTTCACCTGAACTTAGATGTCTGAGTTTGGTTTGAATCCTTTTGGGTTTTCGATTCAAGTTAAAACTTAAGCTTATGTTGGTTAGATCAAAGGGATTTTGACTTTGAGTCTATAAGTGTTAGGCCGAATAGTCTTGAGGATATTACGAAACCTCATGTCGACTACGGTTTAGGTTCACCCTAGATCTGGTTTATGACACATACCTAAGGTTTAGGATTTGGTCAATCTTACATGCAATGCAAGGCTAAGGTTCAAGCATAAGAAATTTTAGGGATTAAAATGTAAAGCTGAAATTTACAATTTTGACCCTAAATGACATGTCGTTTTAAATTTTCTAATGGCTAAAAATTGTCATTTTAGAGTTTAAAATTATCTCTCTAAATATTTTAACCTATTACAAATTTAATTTCCAATTTCTTGATTTTTAATAAATATTTTGGAAATAATTAAAAAAATTGATAGAAATTTGAAAATTAGACCCTAAGAAATTTTCATAGCCTTGGTAATATCAAAGGATATTCCTAAGGACTTAAAGGTTAATCCCTAAAATTTTTAAATTTTTTTGAATTATAAATAAGTTTTAATAATTAAATTACTCCATATAGTAATTAATTAATTAAAAATTAAATATAATTTATTAAATTTTGATTTTATTTTCATAATTTTATCCTCATTTTTCTGAATCCAAGGGTATTTTGGTCATATTTTTGTGATTTTTCTATGTCAAGATATGAATTTTCAAAGGTTTTAATCATTTTCTTAATGTAAATAAGTAGAAAAGCCTAAATTTCCTATTTATATAGCTATAGCTGACTGGATTATTGGATCCATCAAAACTTTATGTAGTATTATCGGAATGGTTGAGATTTCCACATGTCCGATGAGGTGCCCTACGATTCTGTTTGTTTTGTATAGAAAGATCTGTGGTCTTGCTCGATCTGGGCAGTCCTTTTTTGATACATGAAAATGGAAGAAATCGGTTCATTGTCCCAAATAAGAGATGATTCGATGATCGTTTGTGATTAGAGCTTAAGATTTCCTCTGATCTTGCACTTAACTAAATTTTTTTTGTCCCTAAGGCATCATTAGATCATGATGAACAAACATATATAGATACTTAGCCATGATGCGATGATTCTCTTCACATTGTATGAAAATTGAGACAAAATTAGGGTTAAGAGCCATACCTTGGCCTTAAAGGATGAAATCTCGATTGAAAATGTCTGAGAGCTTCGTTTTGAGTTTATAAAGCTTCTTTATGATTCAATTTGAGTTTGAATTAGGTCATGGTTTAAGTTTAATGAAATGAGGTCACAATTTCATTAAGGAGTAGGTTATAGTCTATGAGGAGGGCCAATTTTGATTGGAAACGTCTTCGAAGAGCCTATATAAGTTTTTGGAAGAGCTAATTTGAAGTTTTGAAAGGGCCTATGTCTGACCCAAAAAATTGCCCTAGAAATGGTGAATGAAATTAGAGTGGGTCAGTGGGTTTCAAGAGCTAATTCCATGGGGAATCATATCCTTAGGGCTTGGACGATAAGTTTGTTGTTAAGAGTTTTTGGAATTGGAGACTGTTAGTGGGTCTTCTTCTTCATCGTACCTCTCGGGTTAGCTTATATATAGTCTTGGGAAAGCCATGGAGGAGCTAAGGCTTACCTAGGGAAGAAGGTAACAACCTTATGATGGCTGTGGATAAGTTTCTTGTTTGAAGGTTACCATGGATGAGCTTCCCAAGGTGATATCCAATAATGAGTCTCCATTAAGATGATGATTGAATCCTAGTTTTGGCTCTCTTCTATTGGGTGGATTGTGTGGTGGATGGGACTCTTAAAATGAGTTGTATAATTCAGTCCATTTAAGCATCCAAGTTTTGCTTTAAACTTAGGGGAAAATGACACATGCGCTTCCTTTCCCTCATTCCCATGGTATGGTAATAATGAGCTCAATTATGTTAAGGACAATAACTTTTCTTCTATCTGATAAAAGGTAAGGCGAGTGTTGGATCCACCATATCTTCTTCCATTGGTTTCATTAAGGAATGATACCTCTTTCTTCCCCTCATGATGGCCTTATGATGAACCTTGACTTAGGTAAAAAATTATGGCTCCTATGTCTTTGATGAGTTTATGACATGTCATGATAGGTCTCATGGGTCATGGGTGAACCATTGGCAATTTTTCATGAGGTGAATTTAAGGTTTAAGTATAAAGCATGGGGTTAGGGTTGCCATGAGTTTACCTTGCTATGGGCTTAAACCACAATTTTAGACATAAATTTTAGATCTAATAATTTTATTTTTACTCTCTTTAATTAATTAAATAATTAATTAATTGAGAGAATAAAAATAATTTCATTAAAAGACAAGATTTTGACCAAAAATGGTAAAGTTGACCAAGTTTTACCAGGGTTGACCAAATTATGTCCAAGGTTGACCAGGGTCACTTACTTGACCATGTCATGGTTGAGTTAGTCATTGGGTCATTAGACTTGTTGGTATGGATTTGGTTTGACCAAGGTTGACCAAAGTTGACTATTACAACCAAATCAACCATATTGTAATGTCCTAAACATATGGTGATCATTTGGGTCGATTGTTGACCAAATGTTCAGTGTGGTGACCATGAGGTTCAAAATTGACCATTTGACCAAAGTTTGGCTAATTGGATGTAAGGTTGACCAAATAGTCCAGTTTGACCAATTTGGTGTCTGGGTTGACCAACTGGTTTAGTTTGATCAATTTTGACCAAAGCTGACCAATTTGATCATTATTAACCAATTTGATCAAATTTGACCAATTTGGCTAATTTTGATCAATTGAGTCTTAGGGTTAATCATTTGATCAATTTTAAGTCAGAGTTGACACCCTAAAATTGACCAAATGGTCAATTTGATGACTATTGGGTCAAGGGTTGTCATTATTGATTTGATCATTTTGGGGTTAATGTGGGTTGAACCCAAAAGTAGTGTAATTAGAGTCATTGCAACCTTCAGAATTTTAGGTACCATAGGTGGATTCCTAAAGGGGTCAATGTCAGTAACTCCCTCTTCTTAGGGTAAATTTAGTGGTCAAGATGATCTCTAGGTTTTTATGAGGTGTCTGAGGATTTTTAGTTTATGTAGGTGACTCAAGGCATATCCTATCCATGTGTATCAGTTTATAATCATGAAAAATGTGAGGTCAACAAGGTATTTTTAAAACAATGACCTTCCCATGTTGACGACCGATAGAACATAGGAGAAGAAGCATACAGAGGATAACTCAGACATGGCCCAGGCCGCACTGACATGTTTGACGTCATGAACATGGAGCCCGACATGGCCCAGGCTGCACTGACACAAGGATTGGGGTTTAAGAGGTTTTATTTTGTCCTCAAACTTGTAGAACTATAAAGCTTGCTCAAGATGTTTGTAATGACCAACACATTTATCATAGTCTATGAGAATACCTTTGCACGTGCCAAACAAAGACACCAGAAGAGGCTGCCACAAGATAGCAAAGGATAACCCAAACAAAGTGCACGACTAACCAACTGCCCTTGCTATGATAATCACCCTAAAAATCACTCCACCCGGCATCATGAGGATCAGAGGTGACAAACCATGGCTAAGAACCACCAATCATCATAACATCGCGACACCCAAAAAAAATCTTAGTGTCTCCTGTGAAGCGTTGTTCAGGTTGTCCATGGTAGAAATAGTGGACGCCATCCAATATATGGAGTTCTTCAAGAAATTAATGTCAATGAGGGTTAGAGATTTTCTTCAGGATAGCAGAAAATATTATGAGTCCCACAAAACTTGCAGACAGGATATGGAAGAATGCAAACACTTGCAAAACATGATCGAGGAGTTTATAAAGGATGGGAAGCTAAAAAAATTTGTTTGCCTTGGAGTTCTGAACCAAATGTAGGGCAAGGCTCCTTTGGGAGGCATGACTGAGGGGCCCATTACACCAAATTTATTTAGATTATGCGGTATGTGTCTACAGTATTTGGAGAAATCAAACCTCCTAAGAGGACAACCCAAAAGAGTCAGCAAACCGGGGAACTTTGCGTCGACACCTTCGCCCCAAAATCTAAGGGTCATCCATCTAATTATTTCACCAAAGAGAATCTTCCTCAAAAGGCAAATCAATTTCATGATTCCATTTTAGTAAGGATGATAGTTAATAATTACCAAGTCAAGAGCATTCTCACTGATACTAGAAGTTCTATGAATGAACTATTCAAATAGGCATTTGACAGACATAGTCTCATTGTTAAATAGATGATTGTGTCGGCCAGTCTGCTAAATGGATTATTTGGCAAAAGGAAGAAAGCATTGAGTGTCGTTCAGCTCTCGATAAGTGGGAGAGAAAAAGAGAAACAATTTATGCTCACAGAAGATATCCTCCTGGTGGATTCACCCCTAACTTATAACACTATATTCCATTGACCACTGCTGAACAATTTCAGAGCAATGGGTCTCTATGTACCATGTTGCTATCAAGTTCTCTGGAGATGGAGAAATCATCATGGTTAGGAGTGACCTAAAAAATTTCTGGGTCTGCTAGTTACAAGCTATAAGCAACGTAAACCATAATCATCTGGACATCCAAAATGTAAGGGAAGGTGGCCTTGAGACCAATGAGACCTTCTGCGAGGTTTCGACGATTGAAGAAGGACTGGGTAGGTGTTTTATGATAAGTGAAGCATTTTATGTACGTAAAATGAAGCTTCTAATTTAAACCCTTTTGAGAAAATTAAGATATTTCAGTGTGGATTACCATTGAGATGCGGGGTGTGCCAATCAACATTTCATGCCTCAGATTGAACGTTGAGCCATGGACTCAACCCATGAAGTAGAAGATCACAAAATTAGCCATGATATTAGCGAGACCTGTCTGAGAGGAATTAAGAAAGTTTAAGAAGGCATAGTACATTCGGGAAGTTCAATACCCCAACTAGGTCTCTAATGTGGCGTTAGTATGGAAGTCCAATGAAAAGTGGAGGATGTGTATTAAATTCACTAACCTGAAATCTATTTGTCCAAAGAACTCTTACTCTCTATTAAAGATCAACATCCTATGGTTCGGCCACTCAGTCTTAAATTTCCTTAATGCATTCACGAGATACCATTAGATCAAGATGCACATAGCTCATGCGGGAAAGGCCTCTTTTATTACTTTTGAGGGAGTTTTTGGTTAAAATGTTACGCCCTTTGGGCTTAAAAACTTTGGGCAACTTAACAACACCTTACAGATATAATTTTTAATAAAAAATAATGGAAAGTACATTGAGTTTTATGTTGATGTTGTAATTGTTAAGAGTCGGTTAGCTGAACAACATATGGAGGATCTAAAAGAAATATTTCTAATAGTTAAAATGTTTAACATTAAATCAAACCCACAAAAGTGCATCATTAGGGTAGTGTTATGCAAATTTATAGGATATTTGCTGACCTATGAACGCATAAAGGACAAAATAGAAAAGATCCAAGAACTCCTTGGTAAGCCCTCCCCTAAAGGAATCATGAAATCTAGAAGCTAACCAGTTTGATCACTAGTTTGAGTGGGTTTACCTACAGATCAGGTGATACATGCGCCCTAATCTTCAAATTACTTAATAGAACAAAATGTTTTAAATGAACACTAGAAATTGAAGTGGCATTCAGGAACCACAATCACTTCTTCGCTTCACCTTCCCTCATTTAGAGCCCAAAACTAAAGGAAAAGCTTTATCTTTGCCTTAGGGTCAGCCTCAAAGTCATCATTTCAGTCTTGTTTAGAGAAGAACTTAGAAAGCAACAACCAATGTATTACACCAACCGGGTTATCAAAGAAGTTGAACTCTGATATCCAAAAATGGAGAAATTGACCTTTACTACTATCAATTCAGCATAAATGCTCTGAGTATGTTTTCAGGTAAACCTCATACAAGTTATCACATGTCACCTATTAAAATATGTTCATACCCCGATAGAGCATTCTCATTAACAACTCAAATGGGATGTGGAACTCGGTGAGTTTGACATCACTTATTTCACCTGGAAGGCAATAAAAGCACAAATTGTTGCAAATTTCCTGACAGATTTATCTGAACTGAGAGGGGGAAAATGAGGATCTAATGATCAACATATTGACCCAGACAGAGTTTACTGATGAGGTAGCCTACCAATCTGATAATGGACTAGGAATTTTCTTGTGTAGTCCCAAATAGGAAAACTTTTATCACTCATTTGAGGTAAATTTTTCATTGATTAACAACCAAGCAAAAAATGAAGCTTTTATTACAGAACTTCAACTGGCCTTAAAGAAGGGAGTCCTCCACAAAATGGTAAAGGCAAATCCACATCTCATAGTGAATTAGATCATTGAAAAATTTGAATCCAGGGATAAGACTATGGCAAAGCACATGGGAAAGGTAAATATGGAGATCAATTGCTTTACCAGCTTCAAAAATCAAACTTATATGAAGGGAGAAAAATCAGGTTGCTGAACTTTATCCCAAAGCCTTTATCTTAGATAAGAATAACTTAGATAACTCAGTTGATCCTTAATTAAAGAACCACTAGAATCAAAGATACAATAGAAGGAGAAGAAAAATTGGATGTGCTTCTAATTTGGATAACTAAGCACGAGGGAGAGCAATGAAGAAGTCATTGATCACAGAGATTGAACTATAAAGCTGCCCAATACCTACTAGTTGAACAAAAATTCTTTAGGAAGTTGGCCACATACATATACCTAAAATGCATTAGGGAAGATGAGGTTGAGGATATACTCAGAGAATTTCATGGCAGAGAGTGTTAGATCAATTCCAGAGAAAATACACTAGATCTCCAAATTCATCAAGAATATTACTTCTAGCCGAACTTACTCAAAGATGCTGAAGTATATTATTGAAGGTATACACAATGTCGCAAGTATGAACCATCATGGAATTAACCGACCCAAAAAATTTTCTAGATCATCAATCTTTGGTTGTTCATCATCTGAGTCCACGACATCTTGGGACCTTCCCCCCCTCATCACAAGGATAATGAAATGTTTTATTGGTGGCTATTGATTATTTCTCCAAGTTGGTAGATGCAAAGCTTCTGACACACATAACAATGGAGGTAGTCTAGAACATCATTTGGATGAAACTAATTTTCCAATACAGATTACCTCTCATCATATTTACAAAAAATGGGAACCAATTCCTTGACGAAGGAATTTAAGATTTCTGTAAGAATCAAGGGATCAACCTCAAATTTACTTACCTACATCACCCTTCAACTAACCTACTGTTATAGGATACAAACAAAATCATCCTAAATTTGCTTAGAAAAAAGGTATGACGAAAGGGAAAATGGACCGACATAATCCCTTCAGTAATCTGAGCTATCTGAACAACACCGTCTACATTCACCTGAAAGACCCTCTTTATGTTATTCCACGTAATGGAAGTCATGCTAATAGTCAAATACAACAATCATAGCTAGAGGTTGCTCTCAACCTCAACTTTCAATGAGGAAGATCTAGGAGAGTTTCTTAGGGTGAACGACAAAAGAGTCAGACTCACACTAGATTTGGTAGAGGAGATTTGAGCCAACACAAGCTTCCAGCAAGAAGAGGTTAAGTGGAGGACAACCAAATATTTTAACAAACACATGGAGAAAAGTTTGCACCAGGGGACGTGATGCTAAAGATGGTGGACTCGTCGCTTGAGGGTGACCTAACAAGAAGTTGTATTAAAGCTAGAATGGCTCCTACATCATCTACCATAGAGCTAGAAGTAGAGCATACAAAATGAACAATTTCACAGGGAACAGTGTTCCTCAAAATTGGAGTGGTGATAATCCAAAGAAAGTGTTCCCTTAAAACTATCTCAACTTATAGAAGGAACACTGTCATAACTATTTTGTTTAACCCTTCTCATTTTTTAATTAACTCAATATAATAATGGGGCTTTTTTACATTCATATCATCTATAAACTTGAGATTGCACATATTCATTATTGCTAATAGTACTTTTTTATGATTATTTTTATGCTTAGGGAATTGACGATCTTACACTCGGGGAAGTGATACAATTATTCTCATGAAACCCGCATAGCTACACTTCGAGAATTCATGGTTAAGCTAGGAAAACAGGCTCCGCGAGTGGCTGAAAACTTATCAACTCATTCAAAGAATGTTAAGTGTCTTATGCGACATATTCATACCCAGCAAAGAGAAGCTCCATAAGGGTTGAGTGAATGGTCATCCCGTGGTCTCCTTTAAGCATTAACACTCAACAGCAATAAGCTCTGTGAGGGGTGTCTAATCTTCACCTCTGGCCTATGGGATATATCGCAACCAAGTGGCAACAAGCTCCATGTGGGGTGCGTGAATGATCATCATGTGTCCTAATTTGAGCGTTAAGACCCAACAGTCACAAGCTCTGCGAGGGTTGTCTAACCATCATTAGTGGCCTATGGGGCGTATCAACACCCGACAGTGATAAGCTAATCAAAGGATGCATAAATGATAATCCTACATCTTAAATGTGGCATTAACAACATCCAATGACAAGTACAGTGGGGTGTTTTTGATGTTTGTATATGCGATATGAACGTTCACTCACTAACAATTCATAATAATTGAAATTAATGTTGCATTTTAGCAATCAACAAGTAAAGGAGAAAAATTCTTGGATAAAAATATTCATACATTACAACATTTTAATTGCAAATTAAAAATAACAATCTCCTTTATAATGACACAAAAAGAAACCAAAACATACAAAATGGGATCACTCTAACCTTGAGCATTAGAAGACTCTCCTGAATCTGCCTCTCTGGTCTCTTCAACACCATCAGACACTTGTAACATAGACTCTTCTCCGCCTTTCAAATCAAAGTGAAGCTTCCTAAATTTCTAAATTTTTGCCAATTGGTATCCACCAGTTTATGCTTTAAAAAACTCTTGATCATGAGAGATGTGTCGAGCGTAGCCTGATGAGAAAGACCCTTCAACATATGCCTCCCTATTGACCATCAAAGACATTTTTTCTTTCAGCTTCCTATTTTCCTTTTAAAGAACCACTATATACTCCTTATGATATTGGGCTTCTATTTGCCTCTCTTTAAGGGAAAGCTTCAACCCCCTTTCCACCATAGCATATTTCGCTTCAATTTTTGAGCCACCAAGGCAAACTTCTCAACAACCACCTCAACTTTGTCTCAGAGAAGAGCCTAAAAATGCGAAGCCTATTAAACAAAGGGATAATAATGACTGACTCCTTAGAACATATCTTTCGAGTTCATCAACCTGAAGTTCCTCTCAAAAGCATGAGACCATAACATGCCAATTAGAACCGAGGGGTAGTCTCCATTCAGAGGACTGGTAATTCAATTGGAGAATAGTGACAACTCATCCATACACCATCTCCTTGATTGTGTGAGGACACCAACTTGAGTGGAACCACCCCTACTGCACTTGAGGAGGGGGCAAGTAGACATTAAGGATAGAAATTTTCCTTTCCTTCAAAGTGCATCACTCTTCATCAAATCCATGACCCCTCAGTCCTCCTCAGAATCGACCTTAACAAGGATAATGTAGAAGGCGCGACTCGCCTCACATCGCTCCTGTAGAGATATCATCAAGGCCTCTCCCATCACTACCAAAACTTATTCAGCTGATGTTACCACTGATGGGCCTCTAGACTCAGAAAGGCTAGGCAATCAAGAAGAGTCCCCCTCATAGTCTTCCGAAGAACCTAGGAAATTACAAAAAGGTCACAAAAATGCATTTCACACACAAACATATAAGAAGTTCAATTACATCAACTTTGTTGTCCCCCTCAATTGACCTGATTGAGTTGCACTGCCTTGACCTCTATCAAGTGAAGGAGGACTATCTCTCTCTTAAGGCTTCTTCAAAGGCATCCTCTCTCCAACAGGTGTCTCCGGAGCAATCTCCCTGTTGTCGGCAATTCTTCATAAATTGTCGGTCATGGTATCGACACCATCCAGATGAATTATACTTTTGATCATATTGGAGTGAAGGTACTGAAGCAAAGAGAGTTACTATCCCACAATCATCAAAAAGTGGTTTAGAACATTCTCTAGAAAGGTCTTCACTTTCTTCTCCTTGCACTTTGTAGGATAGGTGTAGATCCTCCATTTATTCATGAACAAGACAACCAAGAAAATTTTCATCCTGTACTTCACCTTATTATCAAACTCGCAACAATTGAATCTTAGTACCAATGATGAACTCAATATATCCATCATGAATAATTAGGAAGGATAATAAATTATTATTGAGTTTTATCAAGCACAGAATTTTCATCTTCCAACAGAAGGGCATATTAGTCATGATGACGACAGTCAAGTTGGGAATGACCCGAGTAGGGACGATATCATAATGATTGAAGATGATGAAAACTCTCCACAAAACACAGCCAAAGACCCATCTTTAAGTGATATTTACAAAAAATAAGGTCAGGAAAGAAATCATTGATCCAACCTACAACTACGTAAATTTTTTAACTTTAAATGATTGCCAAAAACTTGGCTTAAATTATATTCAGTGACTAGTGTGAATAAATCAAAATAAATAATAAAACTTTACACTAGGGGTACTATGCAAGTATACGTATCAGTTCAAGTAATTTAGGATTTTCCTTAAAAACTCTCATATCGATCCCACGAGGAAAGCCAAAATTCTATAATATTGACTTACAAAATATCTATCTAAGTTGCATATAATTTAATAAGAAAACAAATTCAAAACATTGGTAACATTTTAACACTAAATTTATGCTGAAAATAAAAATACATATTAAAATACTAATAAAATTTAAAAGACTAACATAGTTTAAAAGATTTTAAAAGAGAGTTTAAAATATTATGAAAAATATTTTCCCTTTGAAAAGAGATGTTAATCAGTGTAGGAATTGAATGATGAAAAAGATAAAATTTTGTATAGTGCGAAATAGAAGCATTCTTATTTTTTACCCCCTCTCGGTGCTTGCAAAGAATATTAGCTAACTTAGAGTTTCTCACCATATTGTGTAATAGTGTCAAGTAGATTTTGACCTCTTACTTCCATATTACCCACTCTGTCTTCTCTAAAAGACCTACTAGGAACCCTTATAATCTAAATTATAGACCAAATTGATGAAAGAATCAAATCTAGCACCCTAGAAACATCAATTCTAAGCCCATCAAAACTTATCTCCCTATTTATTTGGAGTCTCCTCAGGTGATTGCAATGGCTTTACCCACGATGAATTGTTGCACTGACATGTTGGTGAAATCATAGCCCTCCCAGGTCATTATGTTTCTCAACATATTTGAATGAGACAAATGGCCAATTTACAAAGTCAATGATGATCCGACGAAAATACCATAACTATGTTTTAAAAATAAAAAGAGATCTTTAAATCATTCTCATCCCATAAGATTAATTCCCATATGCATGGGGAAAGAAAGGAAACTACTCAAAATTCATGGAGTTAAAACAAAAACAAATAATTTGTATTGAAATCCAAGTCTTACAACATAAACATAAACAAAAATATAAGATACTCTCTCCCCAAGAAAATTTTGAAGTTTCCTTGAAGCCAATCTCCAAAATTTTCCACAAAACTAATACTCTCTCTCTCTCTCTCTCTCTCTCTCTCTCACACACACAAATTATCCTCCAACTAAACTCTTTAAGATGACCCCACAATGACTCCAAGAAGGCTCTCTTTGCATCCAAAATTTGGCTCTATTAATAGAAAATTAAAAATTAACAATGGTCACTTCAAGAACCTCTTCAAACTTCAGCCAATTTCAATGAATATTCTAGAAAGTTGGTTATTGGCTCTATAGCGCTTGTATGAGGTGTAATAGCACCCATTCAGCCCTACTACTAGCTCGATGGAGCCAAGGGTGGTAGTATGGTGCCATAAAAAAAAGATCCATTTTGTCCTCATTTTCTCCTAATGTCTATTCCATGTACCTGAAACTAAAATATGCAAAATACTTTTAAAGTGCATTATCCTCAAAATTAAGCATAAAATGAACATGAAATGTACACTAAAAATAGGTTATTTTTAGGTGGATCAGTCATCTGTAGCCCGTTCGTGGCTAGTGGCCCGTCATAGGAGAATCATAGGATTTAGAACACAACGTGCCTGAATCTCTTCTACGTCCATCACAAATATGACCAAAAATTTTGTAGCAGGAATCAAAACAAATGATTCATAGTAGTATTTCTTAACCATGGAGTCTGTGATAGTTGGCATGAAAAAAGAAGACAAGGATAGCAAAACCTAGAAAAGAGAAAAAATGAAGGTGTAACCTGGGGAAAGAAAATAATGAGGAAATAAGAGGAATAAAAGCNTATATATATATATATATATATATATATATATATATATATATATATATATATATATATATATATATACAAGAAGCTGGCGGCTGGAGGAGAAGGTGCTCTGCTAGGATTTCTGGCAGGATGAACCTCTGCTGGGGGTGGTTTTGTGGGTGGTGTTGCATCTGTCTTTCCAAAGGTGCTTCTTCTTACATCCTTTTTCCTTGGGAGTGAGCTTCATTGACTCTTATCCCAAGTACTTTGGAGGGATATACTGTTCCATTGATTTGTTCTGGTTTTGGCATGCTTCTGCATATGTGGGAAACCACTTCTAGCCTCCTTGTTTTACTGCAGGAAACTCCTTCCCCTCTGGTGTTTTGTACTGTTGGTTTGGACTTTACTGTGAATTTTGGACTTTCCAGAGCACACAGTATTTTCTTGACATTTCTGTGATTTGTTGGAGCTTTTACTGTTGGGTTTGCTCTCCTGATGTGTCCATTGATTTTAATATGGCTACCCCTATTGACATAGTGACTGATGCTCTATGGGGTAAGGCCACTTATGCTAGGGTGGTGGGCAAGTCTAATGTTTCTCTTAGTGATTCTGATCACTTAGTCTTCCTACAGAACTTCCATGACACAGCTGCTAGAAAGGGTAATAGCCCTTGTATTCATCCTTTGGGTTCCAAAGATGGTGAACCAACTGTTTATTTCTCTCCATAATAAATTCACAATCTAAATGAACAAGTGAAGTTTACCTTGGTAGGAAAATTTCTTCTAGGCCACCCTAAAATGGAATTAGTCAGAAATTACTTTGATTCTTTAAAATTCTATGGAGACTGGCAGATTGGAATACTTGATGGCAGGAATCTACTTATCCAACTTTTAGGTCAAGAAGACTATGCAAGATTGTTTGCAAAAGAAGCTCTTCAGATTGGAGGTACCACCATGAAGATATTGAAGTGGGATCCTAGTTTTAATCCTAGTAAGGAGCTTCCTATAGTTCCCCTATGATTTAAATTACCTGGCCTCCCACTTCAATACTTTAACCTCAATGCTCTATTAAATATTGCAAGTGCACTAGAGAAACCTTTGAAGGTTGATGCTCCTACATAGAATAAAGCTAGTCCAGCTCTAGCTAGAATCCTTATGGAAAGAGATGTAACTCTCTCTAAAATTAAAAGGCTCTGGATTTGTACTGATAAAGAGGGGTTCTGGCAGAATGTGGCATTAGAACAGAAACCATATTATTGCTAACACTGCAAGATGTTTGGACACACCAAAGATAGATGCTTTAGGCTTCACCCTCCTCCAAAGAAAAATGTGTCTACGCAGGAAAAGATTAATCAGCCCACTCCTCCAGAAACTACAGTTTCTGTGGAACCCTCTCCAATTGTGAATTTGGAGGATCTCTTTTTAGCTCCAACGTGAAAAGATTAATCTCCTTTTAGATCCAATGCTCAACATCTCCTTTTAGCTCCAATGCTCCTACTAACTTATCCCCCAGATACTTCAGCGAGGAGGAAAATCAGGTAAACATTATTACTCTCCTAATTAATTCACTAGATGAAGGTGAGGCATCTATGGAGAATAACCAGAAGGATATCATAGTCTTAGAAGCCTCTGAGAAGAGAGATATAGCTGAGATGAAGCTCTTAATGGAAGAGGAATGGCAAACACAAAAATCTAAGAGGAAAAAAAAGTTATTATTAGAAGTTCAAAAACTAAAAGAAGGAAAGAATGGGAGCACAGATGTACTGAAGATTGGAGGGCCTTCTCCTTCTAGAGGAAGGACCAGATCAAGATCTCAGCCTTCTCTCCATTTTAATCCCTCCAATGACTAATATTCTGTATTGGAATATAAGGGGCATTACCCATCCTTAGTCTTTAAGAAGACTGATCTATCTCAACAAAAAATACAAACTATGGTGTTTTGTTATACTAGAACCAATGGTTCAACAAAACTCCCATAGAATATTAGTAAATTTCATGGATTTTCTCATTATGCTAACAAGAATAACAAAATTTGGTTCTTTGTAGGAAAGAAATACAGTGAAGTACTCTTATTGACCATCCACAGTTTATACATCTCTCTCTTTTGATTCAAGGCCACCTGGAGTATGCAACTTTCATTTATGCTGGAAGTCTCAAAGCTGATAGACAAGAGCTTTAGGAGGGCTTACATCTCATTAGTACTAATATGAACTCTCTTTGGATGGTTGAGGGAGATTTCAATTGTATCACTTCTACAGCAGAGAAATCTGGGGGGAGACCTCATAATCTGTCCAAAATGACTTTCTTCAATGATCAGATACTGTAAGCTGGCTTGTTTGATTTGGGGTACCAGGGTCCTAAGTTCACTTGGAAAAGGGGTTTATTGTGGGAAAGACTTGATAGGTTGCTAGTGAATGACTGTTGGCATAAGCACTATCTCCTAACTTTTGTTACTCACCTAACACTCACTGGTTATGATCACATACCTCTTCTCATATCTATTACTTCCCCTAGAAATACCACATATCACCCCCCTTTTAGATATCTTAATGAGTGGTCCACTCACCCCTTATTCATCACCTGTGTTGGTTCTAATTGGATGGATATTGACCTTACTTACCCTTTCATCAAACTTAGTCTCCTTCATCTGAAAAAAGCAATGCATTGAGAAAGTGGGGTTGGGAGACATTTAGGAATGTTTTTTTCCAATTCCTTATCTGCTGAAAAGGAAGTAGAGAAACTTGAAGCTGCTGTTTAGAATGAAACTGCCGTTGAGACTGATCTGCACACTGCCCAGACTAATCTACTCAATGCTATTGACATACAAGATCCGTTACTCAAACAAAAAGCATCTATTCACTTTTTTACTGAAGGTGACAGAAACACTAAGTTTTACCATGCATATATTAGATACAAGAGGAAGTGCAATGCCATTCACTCTATATACTCTTCTGAGGGTAGATGGATTAATGACAATGATCTTATTGCTTTGGATGCTGTTAAGTACTACAGCTCCTTACTGAACTCTTTAGTTGATTTAAATACTGATTATGAAAACTATTTTACTGAAGAATTAGATTACACTAATCAGCTCAAACTCATTGAACCCCCTTTTGATGATGAAATTTGGGATTCCTTAAACACCATTGACAGCTCTCAATCTACTGGCCTTGATGGTTTTACTACTGACTTTTATAAAAAATCTTGGCACATTATTAAAAAGGAGGTAATTGAGTTTATCAAGAGTTTCTTCAGGGGGGCCAATCTCACTATTTATTTTAGAGATACTTCTATTGTGCTAAATCCTAAAGGAGATCTGCAGAAAACTTGGGAACACTATAGGCCTATCAGCCTTACTTCTATTGTAAGTGAACTTATCAGCAAGATCATAGTAGGAAGACTCCAACCTCACCTTGAAAAGATTATTTGTCCAAACCAGACTACAACCATTAAAGGGAGATCCATCATTGATAATGTGTTGCTGGCACAAGAACTTATTATGTATTTAGATAAAATCAGTAGGGGTAATCTTATCTATAAACTAGATATTAAAAAAGCTTATGACACCATTGATTGGAAATTTATTTTGGGGATTCTTGCTGCCAGAGGTTTTCAACCTAATTTTTGTAATCCACAAGTGGCTCTTTAATAACAAGCATTCTATTCTTATCAATGGCAAAGCCTGTGGTTCTTTCACAGCTACCAGAGGGCTCAAGCAAGGTGACCCACTCTCCTCCATTATCTTTATTATTGTTATGGATTACTTCTCTAGAATGCTAGGCAGGGTCATCCTCAACCAACAATATTCCAGATTTCATCACAAATCCACTATGGCTATCTCCCACCTCATATATGCTGATGATATTATGATATTTTCTAATGTTCATAAAAATGCAATTAAAAAAGTCTACCAATGTCTGAAAAAATTTCAGAACTACTCTAGGATGAAGTTTTTCCCTACTAAATGCCAACTTATCTTTAATAAGAGGGCATCTTCCAATTGTAAACATTGGGTCTCTGATTATACTAGTTTTTCCATTGCTAATGACTCTTTAAAATAATTGGGGGTTCATCTCACTTGGGGGAGATCTAAGCTGACCCAATTTGATGTGGTTTTTCAAAAAATTAAGAAAACCTTATCTGCCTGGTCCCATTCTTTCCCTTCCAATGAGAGTAGAATTACTATACTAAGAAGTATCTAAACTACCTTCCCCTCATATATTCTGCAAACCAATTATATGAAGAAAAATATTCAAATTTAGTTGGAAAGAGTCTTTAATAGATTCTTGTGGGCAGGTTAAAGGCAGCAGCTCCACCGGGCTTCTTGCAAAAAGGCAGCTAAACCTAACATGGCAAATGGGATGGGGTTCAAAGGACTTCAACAAAACACATAGATTAATTTATGTAAGATGTCGATCAATTTCAGAGCCCAAACATCCCTTTGGGCTAAGTTCATGAAAGGAAAATACTGCAAGGGACAACCCCATCTCTCATCTCATAAAAGGTGGGGGACTAATATGCTTAAAATTAGACACCTTGTTGTAGAAATGTACATTTGGTATTTGGGGAATGGTCAAGTGAACTTCAAGCTAGACCATTGTTGTCTTAAAGACAAGCTAGAGGCTCCCCCCTCTGATTTCAACCCTGACCTTTCAGTTTGTGATCTTTGGGAAGGGGACTCCTGGCCTGTTACTAAGCTCCAATCCATTTTACAGGAGCCCCACCTATCTCAAGTTACTAAGATTGTTTTTGATAAGGGTAGGAAAGACTGAATTATCTGCATAGCTATGCTAACCAAAGATTGACTAAATCCATCTATGCCAAACTTTACTGTTGGGCTCAAGTCCCTTGGGGTGAAGCCATTTGGAACAGATATCTATGCCCCTCTATATCATTCTTTTGTTAGAGGTTCTTCAATGATCTGCTGCCATCTGATGATATTCTTAAACTTAAGGGTTTTAGAGGGCCTTTCAGATGCTATCTTTGCCAGAGATTTGAAGAGGACAACAATCACCTCTTCTTTAACTTTGAGTTTGCTCAAGAGGTGTGGAAGGCACTTCTTACTAAGATTAAAGTTGAGGGCTTGGATAAGGACTGTTCCAACCTCAAAGATGTATGGCACAACTGGAAAAGTAAGAAAGGTGATTCTATCCCTTTTATTGTGGCCTGGTTCTTGTGGATGTGCAGAAACAAAAGAAAACATGAAGACAACCCTATTCATCATTCCAAGGTTACTAGAAACTATGCTTCCTACTTAAACAAGCTGATTCAACTTAACTACTTCCCTAATATCAATTTGACTCATAGTACTGTAACCAAAAGTCATAACAAGATTGAGAAAGTTATTTGGCAACCCCCTGATAAACATACCATGTTAATACTGATGGTAGCATTTCTGAATGGGGTGCTCGGGTGGGAGGGTTTAAGAGATTCCTCCAGCAAATGCTTGTTATTCTTTCATGCTCCTATCGAAGCCTAGGATGCTCTGGAAGCTGATCTTATTGCTGGTTACTGGGCCCTTACCTTTGCACTGAAAGTTGCATGGTATAAACTGTTGATTGAGGTGGACTCTATTCAATTGATTACTTTCCTCAAAATTGAACAGCTATCCTCTTGGCATCATATACATTGGAAATAGAAAATTGGCATTTTCAACAGGCTGTCTAAATTTAATATGTCTTTTATCTACAGAGAAGGAAAGCAACCTGCTAATTGGCTTGCCAGACATGGCCTTTATACTGACTCCATTTCTGTTACAATAAGGCCCCCACCCCTCTTACTCTCCTACTTCATGGTGATAAGTTGGAGACTCCTCATCTAAGAATCAAGGCTAATCAACTCGAGGATCTCTAGTTTTTCTGGGACTTCCTCTTCTCTTTTTATCATTATTTAGTTTTTTCTATGTTCTTGTATGTTATGCTTTTGTGGATTGGTAACCCTCTTGGTGTCATTTGGATTTTGGTTTATAGTTAGGGGACCTTTATAGTGGAATATTTTGTACCGTTTTTAATGAATAACATGATTTGAGCAGAATAATGCTCCTTCCACTATATATATATACATACATATATCATTAAAATATGTCAGTTTGGACAGGTTGGGAGGTCTCCCTCCAGAATTCTCAGCTGCATTTGAGATGCAATTAAAATCTCCCCCCACAATCCAAGGAGAGTTCGTGTTTATGCTGATGAGATGGAAGCCTTCCCATAATTCCTGTCTGTCAGCCTTCAGACTGCCAGCATAAACAAAAGTAGCATACTCCAAATGTCCTTGTACAAGCAATGAAAGATGTATGAACTGATGATGGTCCATAATAATGCTCCACTGAATTTCTTTCCTACAAAAGAACCAAACTTTGTTATTTTTGTTAGCATAATCAGAGAAACCAGGGAATCTTTGGATAATTCTCTGAGAGTTATGTTGAACCAAAGGTTCAAGTATGACAAAACACCACAAATTGTGTTTTTTATTGAGATAAATCAATCTTTTTAAAGACTGAAGATGGGCTATGCCCCTGATATTCCAACAAAGCATATTAATCATCGGGGGGATTATTATGGGGGGAAGGCTGAGATCTTGATATGGTCCTTCCTCTAGAAGAAGGAGGTCCCCCCAATTTCAAAGTTTCTGTGAACCCATTATTTCCCTCTCTTAATTTTTGAACTTCAGGCTGAACCTTCTTCTTCTTTTTAGATTTTTGTGTTTTTCATTCCTCTTCCAATAGGTTTTTCATCTCAGCGATGTCATTCTTCTGAGGGGCTTCTGTTACAAGAGTAGTTTTCTGGTTGGTCTCCTTGGGTTGCACCACCTCATCTAAAGAGACAGATGGGAGTGTTTGAATATTTATTTGGTTCACTTCCTCCTTGAAATTTCTGGGGGAAGTATTTGGGGGGTCTATGGAGCCAAAAGGAGCAGTAGAGCTTTTGGGTGTATCCAGGAAGTCATCCAAATTCCCAGTTGGAGTTTGGTTCAAATTGGTTAGTGTTTCAGTCTGTCACCCTAGAAACCTCAATTTTAACACATAAACTCGTAATTCCCTTTGTACTTTCATTGATAAATGAAATACTTTTCCTTCACCCACTAGTGCAATGTAATTCTTCTTAGTTGTTCTTGTCATAGCTCTCCAGAGTCTTTATGGGTTTACAACAAATTTTAACATAACATGTTGCCAGAATTATAAGTAAATTCATCACAAAGAAAATCCATCATTTTAATTAATAAAAACATATTCTAAATGCATACTAATATCCTACATATCTAACTAATTCATCACAAGAGAGGTATAAAGGAACTACCCATAGTACTTAAAGAAAACCAAAAAATTAATTACCTTGTAATAAAGAAAATCCATAGAAAATGAGTTTACAAATAGTACATAACAATATAGAATGTAACACTTAACTTTCTCTCCAATAAAAGAGGTGAAAACTCATCCTTAAGTGATCTCCAAATGCTTCCTGCACTATTGACAATAATCCCTTACAAAATTCTCTCAAATCCCTCTCCAAACTTGTCGTTCGTAAGATTGGAAATTGAAAATTGAAAATATATTTAATTTAATATATATGGTTTTTAAAATTTATATTTTTATTTTTGAAAAAATGAGACAAAACTAATTTCATACAAGCAATAGTTTAAATAAACAAGCATAACACTGTAAGTGATGTACCTATTGACACAACTAAAAATTACCTACTTTTTCATATATATTTTATGCTCAATTTTAATGATTTGAAATGATATTACACTTTCAAGGAAGGTATTTTTCATATTTTTGGTTTCTAGTACAAGAAATGAACTTTTAGAGAAAATGAAGCAAAAATGGTACAATTTGGAGTAAAACGAGCAAGAAAAAAAAAACTCTAACTGAGCACATTTCAATGTGTCTTTCAATGCTTAATGTAATTTACATTTGTCAAATGTTTTTGAAAGATGTTACACTTTAAAGAAAGGTTTTTTTTCCTGCTTATTTTTTAGGAATATTTATTAAGAGCGAAACACAACTGAAACGGCGAGAAACAAAGTTGAAAAAGAGCCAAACGAAGCAATATGGTGGAGCTACGATAGGGTGGCACAAGATGCACCAAATCGGCACACAATTCGTCATTTGGCAGAGAGATTGCACAAGATGTGCCAGATTTGATGCAAGATGCACTAGAGATGACTTTTTGCAGATTAAGGCAGATCAAAATGAATTTTGTATGAATTTTTAAAGGGATAATTGTACTAAACACCCCTTGGAGTGATTCAATGCATGTAGACACTTTAGAAGGTTTTTTATGAAGGATTATGTTTATTGGATCGATGGACATGTCTTTTGAATTTAAAATAGTTGACTTTTTTATATAATTTTGGAGGGAGATTCAATTCTTTTTGGAAAGAGGTAGTCTTTTGAAAAAGAGAGAAGAGTCAAGGACTTGTAATAGGAGTTTTAGGGTGGCGTGTGTGTGTGAGTGGTGTGAGAGCAAAGAAGGCAAGGGAGTGAGAGATAGAGAAAGTCAAGGGCTTGGAGATTTTCTTCAAGGATAGTAAGAGGAGAGGGAATGTGAGAGATTTCTTTATCATTATACTTCTAAGAGAGAATTGAGAGTGCTTGTAAAGTGAGAAAGGCTTGAAGAGAACTTCTAAGGATATGCTTGGGAAGGATTGTGAGATAAGTTGCATTCTTTTATTTCCTTATTTTGTAAACTTTTTTTTATAAATGAAATCCATGCTTTATCGTATCATTCTCACAAATTCTTAGTAGTCTTTTTATCCTTCTCCTTACTTTAAAATATGGTTTTGTAAATAAATGATTTTGTTTTATATGGTTTTTAATGTCAATAATTTGTGATGATTTGAACTTTGATCTTCATTTACTTTTTGATCTCACCAATTGAAATGTTAAAATATGTTGAGAAACAAATATTCTAAAAGGGATATGATTTGTACAACATGGGGAGAATCAAATTTGATTTCATGGGAGAGTATTTCATCCATGGAGTTGGATGCAAATAAATAGAGAAATATACTTTGTTGAATGCAGAATTGGAGATTTTATGGCTACATATTAAAATCCCCAATTTGGTCCAATTGATTGGAATCTATTAAGAGATTATTGGCCCACAGATGAGGGAGTAGTGAGATCTTTAGAATGTCAGCTAGTATCCTCCCAGCCTAACCACAAAATCAGGGACCAAACTCTGGACTAGTCAGTGTTCTTTATACACTCGGAAGAGGGTAAAGAATAGGATTGTTTCTATTTGGCACAAAAAAATATTTTATATTTTTAAATGATTTTAAATTACTTCATAATCCATATACTCATTGTAAAGGGAAGGATACTTTTTTAAATTTGAACTCTTGGTCACAAAACATTGTTTAGTCTTAGTAAATTTAACTTTAAAGTTTAGAAATTAATTTAGTAAACTTAGTTCTTTTAATTACATTTCTATTAGCATTCATTAAATTCATTTTAACTTGTCTTTCTTACTTTAACATTTATAGTTTGAATATTATGATTTATTTTATTATTATAAGAATTTTCATCTTTCAAACTAAGACTTGATAGTAGTAGACTAGAATTAGCCTAAATGATTTCTTACTGCGCTTCTCTGTGGGATCGATACTGGGTTTTTAAAGAAAGCCCTACATTACTTGAAGTGATACGTGCACTTGTGTAGAACCACTAGTATGTGAACTAATTTATACATTTTCTATAACATTTCGATTTTGCAATTTAATTACTTTATCAAAATTGGGTGGGTCAAGTTTTTGGCATTATTACTGGGGATTTAAAATGACTTAGAACAAGCAGAAAAACAACACACACTAGGGGCACATCAAGTTTTGGCGTCTTTGTCGGGAAAGTTTTGCTATGAATTTTAGGAGAATTTTAGTTCAACCTGTAAGACTTTGATGTGGAATTTATAGTATTATTATTTTGTGTTTATTTTAAAAACATAAAAAAAACAAAAATATATATGATTTATGTTTTATCAATTAAGTCCTTAGATTTGTATGCGTAGTTCGTGAGCTGCAAACCTTGAAGTTTACAAGTCAGATTTGGAGAAAACTTTTGAGAGAGATTTTAAAAGACTCCATGATTTTAATGTAGAAATGGCGGATCAATAATATAATGAATATCCAAAATTTGGATTATAATGCCAGTAGCTTTGATAGAGTAAACCCCAAGGGAATGGCAAATTTTTAAGAAGATATTCTCACAATTTTTATTTCTTAGGTTGCAGATATTGAGAGGAAGTTAGATCAATAGATAGAAAGATATCCTAAAAGAACCCTAATTGTTGAGGAGAATTCATTTGGATAATGGATTAACACTGGCCATGAGATACATATTTTTAATTCTGATCATTACAATCCAGGTTGGGAAAATCATTTAAATTTTAACATGAGTAATAGTTTTAGAGGAGAAGACCAGTTTTGGGAAGATAATCAATTTAATCGGATATGTAGTTGATATAATCAAGGCTATTATAATGATGAATTTTCTTTTCCTCATAATATTAACTCTAACCCAGAGGATGAGGAGAAGGAATTCTTTTAAGAGAAGGTTGTATTTGAATAAAGAGTGAGCTAGAAAATCAAGAGGTCGCAGTAAGGATTATAGAAAACCAATTGTGGCAAATTATTAATGCAATTAATAGTTATCCCCCAGAGATTTTACCTAGTGCCCCTGCAATAAGCCTTAAGGAGATGAATGATGAGAAAGTTAAAAATGTCGAACTAATATTTAGAAGTGAATATGAGGATATGTTTCAAAAGAATTTTGAGTTGAGACATGAGGATAAGGAGATTAAAAGTCCAATGAAAAAAATTCCTAAGGAATTAGAAAAACCTATTTACTCAACCTAAGATAAATATAGAAAGACTACCTCTACCATTTACTCAGTATTAAGAGGAAGAGTTGAAAGACAATCTTGAAAAAACAAGTAGCCTAGAAGAATTTGATCCAAAATTTGAATTATCTAGAGAGAATCTGATTCAAAATTTAGGAGATATTGAATTATCTTATAAAGACCCATTTCTTTTAAAATTAAGGATGATATTAATGTGAAATTTGAGAAAATCATCATAATAATAGTGAATCTAAAAAGAAATATGAGGAACAAGGATATGAATCAATCTGAAAAAGGGAAAGCTGAAAGAAAAAATTTAATTCGAGGACTTTGTTGGAATCTCGGGATCTAGAAAAGTTTGAGTGATTGATAAAGGATTACTTAAATGAAATTTTGATCCAGGTAGAATAACTTGTCAGGTTGGTGACGTTAAACAAAGCGCTTCATGGGAAGAAACCCATAATCATCAGTGTGGTTTAATTTAGCATGCTTGAGAGTTTTGATTGTTAGTGTTGTACTGTGTTTCCTTTTATGTGGATTAATGAGTTTGATAAATGATTGGTAGATGTTTGGATTGTTAGTGGTTTGATTTGATTTTGTTTGTCATGGGGGAAGTAATTCCTTAACTTCTTATTATGGCTAAACTTATATATGACAAGTCCACTACAACTCGGGTTTCACCCAGATTTAAGTTTTTCTAACTAACATCATTAATTTTAATAGTGAAAGTTCCATCTCAAATTTGTTATTTCTTTTCTCTAATTTTTTTTTCATTTTATAGAAGTAGCTAACCTATTTGCTGAGTAACATGTGGATGAATTTACCCTATCCATATAACTGCTAGAGGAGCTTAATTATTCGGATATGGTGATGCTTGAGGTTGGTGCTCGAGAACCAATATATCAGTGATAATTTTATCTCTAGGATTAAAATCTATAAAATTAGTTAAAAGTACCCAATATATTTGTGTATTAATTTCCTTAGAAATTGGAAGTAAGTTAGTGAGATGCAATGAGTTAAGGAAAAAATTGAACTCATTTATCATGTTTATTTGTGTTTGTATTACGACAATATAAGGATTTAGAGAATACATAAATACATAAATTCATATGTTGATACTTATTCTGCTTGTTAAACCTTTCTTTATATTTTATTGAGCATGTTTTAATTTAAACTTACTTTCTATTGCATATTTTTTTGTCCTAATGAATACTTGTAGATTTTTGTGATAGATAGAATTTCTGAAATGTTTTCTTCCTACTTATATTTTTTATATTTAATGCTATACATGTTAAAAATCAATTTTGGGGTTTAAAGTTAGTATACTACCTTTCAATTTAATATTATTGCAAGCATGTTTTAGGCTACATTTACTTTCTTCTGCAGTCCTGATTATGCTTGTATATGAATTTAATAGGATGTTGCAGTAGATAGTAGATTATATTTTTAATATTTATTCCTGCTACATTTTATTGAACTAAGTATAAAATATTTAAAAATTCATGTTTGGGGGAAAGAAAAATTTCTTTTAAAAAGAAATAAACTAAATTTTATTTGCCCTCAATTAACTATATTTTTAAAATTAATTTAACATGACCTAGGATATTGGATTTTAACTTTAAATGACTATATTTATGTTTGTATGTATTTTGATAAATTTAGGTAAAAATTACTAATAACAAAGGTAAATTCTAAAGTTAATGATATTTGGCTTGATAGGATAAGACTATGTTTTTCTATTTAAAGTAAAGAAAATTGTATTTTTGAAGTATTAAGAATGTTAGAGTTTCATTTAAGAAGAAAAGATTGTGACTTTATAAAAAATCATCAAAACTAATATGAATTCATAAAGTGAAGAAATTTAAAAAGTTAAAACTTTAAGAAGAGGACAGTGAAGTTCAAAATTATTAAAGGCTATCCAGATATAATAATCCTCACTTGAAAAAGAAAATAAAAGAAAGGATCGAAAAAATCCTTAATTAAAATAAAAGAAAAAAAAGAGAAAAAAAAAGGAAGGAAAAGGAAAAAAAAGAAAAAAATGTGTGCGGAGAAGTTTTTAAGAAATTCTTTTTCATATAGATATTCTACGTATCCTTGGTATAACAAATTATAGTTCTTCTTGAATGAATGGAGATTCAGAAATCTTAAATGTGATTACTAAGTATTCTTATACTTATAGATTTAAACTAAGTTTTTAAAAGTTTTTCTTAAAATTTACTATTTTATTTATTAAACTAAAGTATAGATATCTATAAGTTAATCTCTATCCAAAGTCAATTTTTTATGTACTAAAAGCCTCACTTTAGGACATATAAGGTTTAAGTTTGAGGGATTTTGACACTCCTAAAAATTACCTACTTTTTCATGTATATTTTATGATAAATTTTAATGATATTATACTTTAATGAAAGGTATTTTGCATATTTTTTGTTTTAGGTACAAGAAATGATCTTTTGAAGAAAATGAAGCAAAAATGGTACAATTTAGAGTAAAAACGAGCAAGAAAAAAATTTCTGACTTGGCAGATTTCCTTATGTATCTCTTTGCTTAATCTACTTTACATTTATAAAAATATTTTTGAACAAAATTACACTTTAAAGAAAATTTATTTTCATTCTTATCTTGTAGGAATATATATTTGGAGCAAAACACAGCTGAAACGGGGCAAAACATAGCTGAAACGGCACCAAAAAAAGCAAAATGGTTCAACTACTACAGAGTGGTGCAAGATGCGCCAGTTGATAGAGAACTGGTGCAAGATGCGCCAGAGATGAATTTTTACTGATTAAGGTGGTTTGAAATAAATTTTGAGCAAATTTTCAAAGGGACACTTGCTCTAAACACCCATAGGGTGATTCAACGCATCTAGAAACTTTGGAAGGATCTTTTATGAAGGGATATATCTCTTGGATCAATGGATATGTCTTTTAAATTCCAAAGAGTTGACTTTTGGATAGAATTTTGGAGGGAGTTTGAATTCTTTTGGGAGGGAGGCAGCCTTTTATAAAAGAGAGGGAAGTCTAGCGCTTGTAAGGCGAGTTTTTGGGTAGCATGCATGTGTGTGTGTGTGTGTGTGTGTGTGTGTGTGTGTGTGTGTGTGTGTGTGTGGCATGAGAGTGAAGAAGGCAAGGGAGAGAGATAGAGAAAGTCAGAGGATTGGAGATTTTCTTCAAGGATTGTAAGAGAAGAGGGAAGGTGGGAGATTTCTTCTTCATTACACTTCTAAGAGAGACTTAAGAGTGCTTGTAAAGAGAGAAAGGCTTGAAGTGAACTTCTAGGGATTTTATTGGGATTGTGAGATAAGCTGTGTTCCTTTATTTATTTATTTTGTAAACTTATTTTTATATATGAAATCTGTGTTTTATGGTATCCTTCTCAAGAATTCCAAGTAGTATTTTTTAACCTTCTCCTTACTTTAATATATGGTTTTGCAAAGAAATGATTTTGTTTTATATGGTTTTTAATGTTTATAATTTGTGATGATTTGAACACAAATCTTCATTAAGTTTTCAATATGGCCAATTAAAATATTAAATTGTGTTGAGAGATATATGTTCCAAAAGGGCTATGATTTCTACAACATGAGGAGAATCACATTTGATTTCATGGGAGAGTATTTCATCCATAGTGTTGGGTGTAAATAGATAGGGAAATATACTTTGTTGGATGTAGAATTAGAGATTTTAAGTTGATATATTAAAATCTCCAATTTGGTCTAGTTGATTGGAAACTGTTGCGAGATTGTTAGTCCTCATGTGTGGGAGTAGTGGGAGCTCTGGAGTGGTAGCGAACATCCCCTCAGCCTAACCACAGAATTAGGGACCAAACTCTGGATTAGTCAATGTTCTTTATGCACTCGGAAGAGGGTAAATAATACGATTACTCCTATTTTCATAAAATAATTTTAAACATTTTTAAATGATTTTATATTCCTTTACAATCCATATACTCATTGTAAAGAGGAAGGATGCTTTATTCAATTTGAACTCTTCATCACAAATCTTTATTTAGTCTTAGTAAATTTTATTTTGAAGTTTAAAAATTAATTTTGTAAACTTAGTTCCTTTAGTTACATCGTTCATAAATCCTATTTTAACTTATCTTTCTTACTTTAACGTTTATAGTTTGAATATTGTGATTTATGTTATTATCATAAGAATTTCCATCTTCTAAATTAAGACTTGACAGTAGTAGATTAAAATTAGCCTAAGGGATTTCTTACTGTGCTTCTTTGTAAGATCGATACTGTGGTTTTTAATGAAAGTCCTATATTACTTGAAGCGATACATGCACTTACGTAGAACCACTATTGTAAGATCTATTATATATATTTTATATAATAGTTTGATTTTAGCATATTAACTACTTAATATAAATTTGGTTAAGTTTTTTGCCATACCTTTGAAAGATAAATTATTGCATAATTTTGGGATGGGTCAAGTTTTTTGCACTGTTATTGGGGATTTAAATTGATATAAATCATGTAGGAAAACAACATGCACTAGAGGTGCATCACCTAACTTGAGGATTAGACACATTACTTGATAGTAAGTCTAAATTAAGTAAACTAAAGAATTTATGATATCCATTTTAGTCTGTGTTCATGTTACTCAATAAGTTCCCCTCTCTAACATAAAATATTAGACAATGTTTATATTAAGCTGGGTTCTAAAGTTTCCTATAAGGGCAATCCCCTATAGTTAAGTCAATCTTAAATAATTGAAGTCACTTAAAAAAAATCTTCATTTAGATCAGAGGTATTTGTCTTCAAGAATTAATGTTTATGATTTCACAGTCAAAAATTAAAAAATTAAAATGGAATGGCTCAAAATAAGAACAATTATTTTCTTAGAATCTAAAGGGAGAAAACAAGGGGATGCTACATATCCTAAGGCAATCCCAGGAGACCTCCCAAGTTACTCTATGGTTTGGTTATAATTTTAGAAAATATTACTAGATGTTTTATCCTTCTAAGTTTAGTATTTAGGGCTTACATGTGTAAGACACGGTCATAAAAAATAGCCTGGAAGATAGGAAAGTTTATGTCGTAACGAGCGACAACTTAAGAACCCAAAGCGAGTTATAGCTTATATTGCAGAACATGTATGTGCAAAGGTCTGAGGATAAGTTGAGGATTTATTCCATACTAGATAGACTACACCAAAATCCTATGACTTGTTATTTAATTCTAAGGAAGGTTTGTTGTTGTAGACATGTTTGCTCTCTTGAAGTTGTTCTTCCGTACATCCTAGCATGCTGCTTAAAGAGTTAGCTCCAAGGTCCTTGTAGAAGTGACAGTTTTCTTTCAATCATTATTTATCTAATTAATTAACAAGTATGTTTTTGGGTTTTTAGTAATCCACCCTAGATAAACCAACAATGTTCTCAATCCTAAAGGTCTTGCAATTACATATATGAAAAATGCAAACGTAAAAGGACAGTAAAGGAAAATCTTGTAAGGTAAATGGGAAAGTTAAAATGCAAAAAAAGTAAATGCTTACTTGTACCTTTGCTTCTGTTGCATGGTTAACCTCCTAAAGAATAATATATATGCAGGAAAATTTAAAAAAATTACAGAAAAGTAAGAAAGAGCAGCAGATAGGGGAAAAGTCAGAAAACGAGTCATAGTAAAACACGAGCAAGTAAAATAAAATTTGTAGTCACATATGAAAAACTAGAACTAGGTGTAAGACATTGGTAAAGGTGGGGGCTCAGAGCTGGACTGTGTGCTACCCCACCTTGACTAAGAGTTACCAACCCTATACGCTACAGAGTGTAGTTTTAACCTCCATCTGAATGACTAACCGTGTACCTTTATAAGTTTACATTTTAATTCAATTTTCTTGAAATTAGAATTTAGTTTTCAAGAACAAGTAGTTATGTTTTGAGAAGGATTATTCTTTGGAATATTTTTATAAAGTAGTTGATGCGACTATTTTATATGTTATGCCTCATGAAGTTAACACCACTACTTGAAGATTTTAATCTCTGACAACGACGCCAAAAGCTTGATGAAAACTTTATTTTAATTTATTTTATTAATTTTATGTATTCTATAAAGTCACAATGATATAAATTCAAGTATACATATCACTCAAGTAATATAGGACTCTAATGGAGTCCTATTTATTGTCCCATAGGAAAGCGAGGTAAGAAGTCCCAAGTCAAAGTTCTAATCTACTATTTTCAGGCCTTAGATTGGAACGTCAATTAAAATGGTGTTTTATCTAGAAACTACTAAATGCAAATGTTAAAGGTAATGATAATAACTATTCCTTAATGCAAATGTTAATTCCAAAGATGAATTGGTTAGGAGAATTTAGAGATGTTAAAAGCTATTATTCTTATGTGGTAAATTAGATAATGTAAAGAAATGAGATGCATTAAATATTGTAAGTGCCAAATAGGAGCAATCATATTCTTTACCATCTTCCGAGTGCTATAAAGAACATTGGATAATCCCAAGTTTAGTCTCTAAATCTGTGGTTAGGTTGGGAGGATACTAGCTCTCATTCTGAAAGCTAACTCTCGTTTTAGTTACCAAACGCTAGGTCCAAATTAGAGATTTTAGTCTGTCACCCTAAAATCTCTGATTCTATGCCCATAAAAGTATATTTCCTTATTTATTTGCATCCAACCTCAATAAACTTCATCATCCATGCAATTTGAATGTGGTTCCACCTTTTTGAGAATTGCACCGCCCTCTCGAGTCTTAATGCAATTTCAACAATTTTTTACGCTAGAGCAGGCCTTTATTGTAGTGTAAATGAAGTGCAAGTAAAAATCATAACATTTATAATTTAAATTTCTCCTATCATGCATCCCAAAATCCTATACATTAATCTTATTTATTACAAAAGAAAAGTAAAAGGAAAACAATGGCATAATTCTCTCATGCCCTATTTCCTAATAAGAAAAAAGAGTAAGAAAAACACATCACAAAGCACAGAAAACACAACGGAAATCTTCAATTCATCAAAGCAAATCCACTAGATTAGTGTTTAAAAAATCATAAGATATTGATAAAAATACTACTTAGCTTTTCCCCTTGAAATGAAGATGGAAATCTCTCCCACAAAGTCTCCCGCTGATCCAGGCAATGCTAGAACATTCCCTTACATATTCTCTCAAAATCTCCTCACCAATCTTTCTAAAAAGGTGGAAATCTACATTTATGCTCCTCCTCTAAGATCTCTAAACATTCTCCTTATCTTTTTACTGACACACACCTCCTTTTCCAATATAAAAACTCTCTATTATAGTGTAGGGACGAATTTCTAAGTGATGCCTCAAGAAATCTTCCAAAAAACGTCCAAATACATTCAATCTTCTAGAAATTCGCCCAGCAACACGTCTAAACTATCTTGGGCGCTATCGGTGCCATTTTTGGTGCCGTTCATGCCAGTTTGACATCGTTCTCAGCACTCTGGCGTCGTCGACCCGCACCCTATGTTGCTCCACCATTTTGCTTTGTTTGGCTCCGTTTTAGCTCTGTTTCGCCTTGTTTTAGTTGCACTACGTTCGTAGCAGGTAGACCTACAAAATAAGCATAAAAAACCTTATTTTAAATTTAAATTTCATTAAAAAATATGTGAGAAGTGTAAAAGAGATTAAACATAGAAAGACACATCAAAATGTGCTAGGACAAAATTTTCTATCTTGCTCGTTTTTGCTACAAATTGCACCGTTTTTGCTTCTTTTTCTCCAAAACTCCATTTCCTATACTTGAAACCAAAAAAATACAAAATGCCTTCATTTAAAGTGAAATATCATTGAAAATTAGCAAATATTGACATTAAAAGTATATGAAAAATTGAGCATTTTTTAGGTGTATCAAAATCCCCCAAACTTAAATGTTACTTGTCCTCAAGTAACACTATAATTTTAAAAACTAAATTTATTGATTCAAGGTAATGGGTTTCAGTAGAGTTTCCTATAATTTCTTTTCAAAAAATATTATAGTGTAACTTAAGAGAAATTTGAGCAAATCAACCTAGGACAAGAGTGTAAGAATATCTCATATTCAACATAGGAATCCTGATTTTTTGTTTACTTCAAAAGTTATTGAAACTTGTCAAACTAAAGATTCATAGAAATTATAAAAACAAAATTTAAGCACCTTATCTCCACCAATTTTACCAATACCTTTTTTGAAGTAAGAAAAAGTTTAGGATTG
Organism: Phalaenopsis hybrid cultivar; assembly: GCA_002079205.1. Taxonomy (NCBI): domain Eukaryota; kingdom Viridiplantae; phylum Streptophyta; class Magnoliopsida; order Asparagales; family Orchidaceae; genus Phalaenopsis; species Phalaenopsis hybrid cultivar. The sequence goes on along the minus strand of JXCR01085339.1, from coordinate 239,624 downwards.
TTTCTAAGTCTTTTCATTTTAAAAAAATCAAGTGAAACCAGTTATTTATTAGGCTTTTCCCCAAGCTTATCCTCACATATTTTCTTTTAAATTTTCTTTTTCTTTTTCTTTATCGATTTTTTTTCAATCTTTCCTTATCTTTTCCTTTCAGGATCATTTTAATCCTTACTCTTTTTTTTTCTCTTTTTTTATATGAGGATTACTATATCTGGATAGACCCTTAATAATTTTGAATTTCACTATCCTCTTTGTCCAAAACTCAAAAACTTTCCCTTACTTTTATAAATGTAAGTATTAGTTAAAAAAAAGGTTTTAATAAAAGGCTCAATTCTCCATAAGTATAAATCTAAGAATCATAGTTTTTCAAATATTCAACTCCTTTCTACCATAAATAGCAAAATCATTTTCCCAATGTTTCCTATGAAATATCTTAACTCTAGAATTGTTTCTTCACATAGGATTTCAACTAAGTTGTTTTTCTAACATTCCTAAAATCAAATTTATGGTAACCTTAAAGTAACATCAAATACCACAAGTCATTTTAAAAGTAATATCAAATAAAATACAAGCTACTAAGGTCAAATAAAGTTAATTTTTTTAAAAAAATTTCTTCCCACCAAACTTAAATTTTAAAATATGTTGAAATTAATTCCATAAAATGTAGCAGGAAGAAAAAGTAAAAGTTGAATCTACTAAATACTACAACATTCTATCAAATTCATATACATGCATAATCAGGATAGAATGACAACAGGAGAAAGTAAAACTAGCCTAAAACATGCATACAATAATATTTAATTAAAAGGAAGTATAATCACTTAAAATTGTTATTTTTCTTTTTGCCCCCAAACTTGATTTTTAACATGTATATCATTTAGTGTGGAAAATATAAGTAGGAAGAAAAATAGTTTAGAAATTCTATCTACCAAAAATTTCTATCAAAAACATCTAAAAATATAAGTAGGAAGAAAAATAGTTTAGAAATTTTATCTACCACAAATTTCTATCAAAAATATCTACAATTATTTATTAGGATAGAAAACATGTTGTAGAAAGTAAATCTAAACTAAACATGATAGAATGAAATTAACTATACAAAAAACTAAATCAGCATTGGAATATAAAAATGTTCTTCAAGTCTTATTAATTTGTAACAGAAACACAAACAAACAAACAAGATAATTGAGGTTAATTCTTCCTCCATCTCATTGCATCTCACTAACTTACTTCAAATTTATAACGGAATCACTACACAGATAAATTAGGTATATTTTAAATGATTTTATAGAGTATAATCCTAATGATAATATTATCCCTGATATATTGGCTCCTTTTAATTAAGCACCTCTAACAGTTATAAGGATAGAGTAAGATCATCCACATATTGTTCATCAAATCGGTTCATGAATCCTACCAAATGAAAACAAATTCAGAAAAAAGGAAGCAACAAAAAGGAGATGGAACTGTCACTATTCAAATTCAAGATGTCTCTTGTAGAGCTCAAGTCCAGGTGAGACCCAAGTCATAGTAGACTCGTCAATTCAACTACTATACTTGATTAAACAAGTCTAGCCATAATAAGAAGTTAAGGAATCATCTCCCTCATGACAAAGACAAAGATCAAATTAAAGCACTAACAATATAAACATCGACCAATCATCAATCAAAATGATCTATCCACACTATAAAAAACACAATACAACACTAACAATCATGACTCTTAAGCATACTAAATCAAACCACACTGATAACTATGGGTTGCCTTCTATAAAGCGCTTGGTTTAACGTCGCTAGCCCGACAAATGATTCCACCAGGATCAAAATTCTAATTAAATAATCCTTGATTAATCACTCAATCTTTTCCAGATCCAGAGATTCCTGCAAAGACCTTGAATCTAAAATTTTCTTTCAGCTCTTCCTTTTCAGATTGATTCATAGCATTATTCCTCATATTTGCTTCTAGATCCAATAATTTTTCTATTAATTTTCCCAATTTTCATATTAATATCATTTTCAAAATTTTTAAGAAATGGATTTCTATACGATAATTCAAGATCCCTCATATTTTGGATTAGATTCTCTTTAGATAATTCAGATTATCGATCAAACTCTACTGGATTACTCTTTTGTTTCAATTTATCTTCTAATTTCTTCCCCTTGGTACTGAGTAAATAGTGGACATGGTCTTTCTATATTTATCTTAGTTGAGGAAATAGGTTTTTCTAATTCCTTAAGAAATTCTTCTATTGGTCTTTCAATCTGCTTATCCTTTTCTCTCAACTCGAAGTTCTTTTGAAACATATCTTCAAATTCTCTTCTAAATATTTGTTTGATAACTTTATATTGCTCATCATTCATCTACTTAAGGTTTATCTCAGGGTCACTAGGTAAAATCTATGGAGGTAACTTTTAATTGCTTTAATAATCTGCCCCAGCATCAGAATCTCATTCATTTTGTTTGTATATCATCGAATATGTCATTCAGTGTCTTTGAATAACTCTTTCATAGGAGTTCTTTTAGTGATTTTATCATTCAATTCAGGTTAATCCTGTGATTGAGTTGAATATGAAGATATAAAGATTGTTGGCGTAGATGAATCATCAAAATATGTAGGCTTTAAAATTGTATGAGGTATATTTATTTTAAGTTCATGAGATTTTTCAACAGATGAAATTAAAAGTTTACTATTTTTTGTAACACCCATCATTCCACAGCTCTCCTAAACATACATACAATCTTCTTTAAACAACATTTAGACTCATCATGAAAGTCCATTTTGATCTCATTTATTAACTTACTCTCAAATTTTTTTTGAAAATGGTCGTTACATAGATAATCAATATCATCCGTCCAAAAATAATCATCATCTTTTATCATAGCTGGGTATTTCATAGTCTTTAACACATCAAAATTGACTTCCTGGTCATTAATATTCATAGTCAACTCTCATTTTTGCACATCTATCGTAGCTTGTTCAGTAACAAGGAAAGGTGTCCCCAAAGTAACGGGATTTTCTTTATCTTCTTATATATCTAATACAATAAAGTCCATAAGAAAGATAAATTTATCAAGTTTAACAAGCACGTCTTCTATAACCCCTTTTGAATAAATGATAGATCGATCAGCTAACTGAAGGGTTACATTGGTGGAAGAAATATCGGCTAAACCTAACCTTCTAAATATAGATAGAGGCATCACATTAACGCTCGCTCCTAAATCACATAAAGCTTTTCCACATAATCTTTATCCAATTGCATAAGGAATTGTAAAGCTATAAGTATCTCTAAGTTTTCGAGGAAGCTTTTTCTGAAGTATAGCATTGCACTGCTCACTTAGTGCAACTATCTCGTAATCCCCAAATTTTATTTTCTTATTTAATATCTCCTTCATAAACTTTGCATAACTTGACATGTGTTTCAAAGCTTTAGTGAAAGAAATATTTATTGTTAACTTCTTATGTACTTCCATAAACTTTAAAAATTGTTTATCCAACTTTTAATATCTATGTCTTTGAGGAAATGGAGGTGGTGGTCCTTCTAAATTGATTTTAGTTGGAGATATTAATTTTTCTACACCTTTAGAAACATGTTCTTCAGGTCTTCTAGTTTTCTTTGTTTCTCTCACAGTTTCTTTCTCTTTTTTAACGACATCCTCTATGTCTCTTCCACTTCTTAATTGGATAGCTTCTACTTGTTCATTATTTTTCTCTTTAGGGTTGATCTCAGTGTTGCTAAGATATGTTCCTTGGTGTATATTTTTAAGTAAATTAAGAATTTGTCCCATTTGATTCTCTTTGTTTCTAATTGCAGCATTTTGACTTTGCAACTGGTTTCCCATTTGCAATACCACATCTTCTTTAGACATATTTTTAACCTCAAATTTTCATTCATTGTTAGAATCCAAAGAATATGAAGGTTTATAGATTGTGTTCATCTATTTATTCCAACTTACATTAGGATTTATGTGATTACTTTCCCATTGTTGGTTTCTACCCTACGTAGTGTGATTTCGGTTAAATTTAGGATGGTTCTTCCAATGTGTGTTGTAAAAGTTAGAATACGAGTTATTCATGGTATTTAAAGTCTCATATGATAAGTTATAATCAATCATATGGCCTAATGAACTTTCCTCACTTACTGGAGTAAACTGAGGCTGGTTCATTCCAAATTGGTCCAACTTCCTTGATATTGTAGCATCCTAAGATGCAAGAATTACAATCACATCTGTATCATAAAACTAGCTACCTTTTTAGGATTTGCCCTAACAAAGGGCCATTAAAATTCATTTATTACCATTAATTTAATTAAGGCATATGTTTCATCAAATAGCTTCGATATTAATGATCCACCAGCGACAACATCAATTTCAGACCTAAGGGATTCTACTAACCCTTTGTAAAAAGTTTGCATAATTAGCCAATCGAGCAGAGCATGGTGTGGACACTTTCTTAGGAGTTCCTTAAATCTTTCTCAGACTTCAAATATTGATTCCTCTTTATATTGACAAAATGAAATAATATCGTTTCTAAGTTTAATAGTCAATGAAGGTGGAAAATAATTAGCTAGGAATTTCTGAGTTAACTCCTCCCAGTTTTTAATAGAGCCAGATGCTAATGAGTATAACCACTTTTAGGCTTATCCCTTAATGAGAAAGGAAAAAGCCTTAGTCTAACAACATTGTCTGACAAGCCATTATAACGAATGTAGCACAAAGTTCTAGAAAATTGGATAAGTGTAAATAGGGATCCTCTGAAGGAGTTCCCCCAAACTGATTATTCTGCGTTAGATGGATAATATCTGGATTTATTTCAACTGAGTCAGCTTCTATGTTAGGGGTTTGTATACTTGAGTTAATTTCAATTGTTGTAGGATATACATAATCCCTCAATGATTTATGATGATTTTCTAAGTTATTATTTTGAATGTTCTCCATTTCCATTTCTAGTTTTTCAAGTCCTTTCTATTTTTTGATTTTTTTTTCTTTTTTTCAACTCGGGATCATAAGGCACAAGTCCTGTAGATCCTTTATTTTGCATACGCAACACAATAAACAATACATTAACAATTAAACAAACAAAATAAAAAAATATTCAACACAATAAAACATTTTACTAACACCTTGCTTTTCACACAAACAATTTTTTTTTTCACAACACTTTTTCATACAAAAAAAAACTTTTCACGCAAAAATAGTTTTTATGACACTACAATATTTCCAAGTCTAAGCCTAATTACTTTAACTAAAATTCTCTTAAATTTCTTACCGAAGATTCCCCGACTACGTCGCCAAAAACTTGATGCGACTTTTTTATAAGTTATGTTCATGAAGTTGACACCACTACTTGAAGATTTTAATCTTTGTCAATGGCGCCAAAAACTTGATGCAAACTTTATTTTATTTTATATATTAATTTTAAATACTATATATAGTCACAATGATATAAATGCAAGTATACATATTGCTCAAGTAATACAAGACTCTAATAAAGTCTCGTTTATCGATCTCACAGGGAAGCGAGGTAAGAGACCTTAACCAAAGTTCTAGTCTACTAGTATTAAGATTTAAATTGGAATGTCGATTAAAATGTTGTTTTATTTAGCAACTACTCCAAAATCCAAATGTTAAATGTAATGATAATAGCTATTCATTAATTCAAAAGTTAATTATGAATATAACCCCCTTTTGGAAGAATTTGTTTGGAGAATTTAGAAATGTTAAAAACTACTATTCTTATGTAGTGAATTGGATAATGTAAATATTGCATGTGACAAATAGGAGTAATCCTAACCATTACCATCTTCTGCGTGCTATAAAAAACATTGGCTAATCCTAGGTTTAGTACCTAAATTTGTGGTTAGGCTGGGAGGATACTAGCTCTCACTCTAGAGCTCCAACTTCCCTTCACCAGAAGGCTAACTCTCTATTTAGTTTCTAAACAGTAGGACCAAATTGGGGATCTTAGTTTGTCACCTTAAAATCTCCAATTCTACACCCATCAAAGTATATTTCCCTATTTATTTGCATCCAACTCCCATGAACTTCACCATGCATGAAATTTGAATGTGGTTCCACTTTGTTGAGAGTTACACCACCCTCTCAGGTCTTAATGGAATTACAACAAATTTTTACACTAAAATAGGCCATTATTGTAATGTAAATGAAGTGCAAACAAAAAACATCACATTTATAATTAAAAATTTTTCTAGCATGCATCCCAAAATCCTAAACATTAATCCTACTCATTGCAAAAGAAAAGTAAAAGGAAAGCAATGACATAATTATCTCATTCCACTATTTCCTAATAAGAAGAAAGAGTAAGAAAAACACATCACAAATCAGGAAGAAAACACAACGGAAAACATCATTTCATCAAAGAAAATCCACTAGATAAGTGTTTACAAAATCATAAGATAACGAAGAACACAGTGCTTAATTTTTTTCCCCTTGAAAGAAAGATGAAAATCTCTACCAAAAAGTCTCTTGCTGATCTATGCAATGCTAGAACATTCTCTTATAGATTCTTTTAAAATCCCCTCACCAATCTTTCCAAAAAGGAAGAAATCTACATTTCTACTCCTTTTCTAAGATCTCTAAACATTCTCCTCATTTTTTTAGTCACACACCCCTTTTTCTGACATAAAAAGCACTCTATTATAGTGTAGGGATGAATTTCTCAAGAGATGTCTCAAGAAACCTTCTAAAAGCTTCAAAATACTTTGAATCTTATAGAAATTTGCCCAGCATCATGTCCAAATTGTCTCAGGCACTGTCATCGCCATTTTTGGTGTCGTCGGCGCCATTTTCACGGCCCTCTCTGCACTCTGACGCCATCGGCGCCACCCTACGTAGTTCCACCATTTTGCTTCATTTGGTTTCGTTTTAGTTCCATTTCGCCCCATTTTAGTTTTGTTGCATTCTTAATAGATAGAACTACAAAATAAGCATAAAGAACATTCCTTTAAAGTGTAATTTCATTCAAAAATATGTGAGAAGTGTAAAAGATATTAAGCATAGAAAGACATATCGAAATGTGCTAGGAAAGAATTTTCTTTCTTGCTTGTTTTTTGCTACAAATTGCACCGTTTTTTATTATTTTTCTCCAAAACTCCATTTCTTGTACCTGAAACCAAAAATATGCAAAAAAACTTCTTTTAAAGTGCAATATCATTGCAAATCACCAAATATAAACATTAAAAGTATATGAAAAATTGAACCTTTTTTACGTGTATCATTAGTGTAGTCTACAGGTTAATTACTCTGATCGAGCAAAGACTATTGACAACCTAAGAGGATCGGGGCAACAATCTCATCAAGAGTTGGTTAATAGTATCATCAGTTCTTATCTTCTCTCCTTATTGAGGGTCCTTTAGGTAGAAGATATTATTCTAAATTCCATGTTTTTTCCCTCGTTTAACACACATTAGCATTGTCGTCATTTCACTAACCACTTAGACCTCAAACTTGCACAAGCCGAATGATCCATATGCGGCGGAAACAAATATCCTCAGTTTCCCACAAGGAATTAAATATCTTAGAGATGTCTTAAATCCATAAATATTGTGTCTATTAATGTATGATAGGTAGTGTAAGACATTTTTAATGATTTATGTGAATTATCAGATCTCGAGGCACAACTTGGTTGGTCCCTAAAAGTTTTAAAGATGACTTTCTTGAACAAAGCATATTAAGTTCAGTTGTCCTTCAAAATATCCAAAAATTATAAAAGTGTTTGGGGCGTAACCTTAAACCACTATTAAACCCTTTGAACCATTTCAAATTCATTTGTACTTATTATGTTGTTCAGTTAATCATTCGAAGCTAAATTTATATTCAGTGGTAATTAATTTTCCTATTTTTAATGAACCATCATGCTCTAATTATCCCATGAGCAAGGTACATAGAAATTCACTAGATGTTCTATTTAAGAGATATGTAAGAGGAGGTCCTTAAGGCAAAATTGAATTATTAAGGATCTTGGACTCATTATTAAAGTTGTGCTTTTAGTGCTTTTAGGTATTCATAATTGATTAAGTTTCCTCTTATAAAACTCATCAAGCAAAGTTAAACTAGGCCTAGCTCATTACTAAGCCCTTAAGTTAAGTTTTCTGGGTAAATTTGTAATAATCAAAATGTCGGTTTAGATGGGTGACCTGACCCACAATTACACAGTTATATAATTTCAGAGTTACGACCAAAAGCTTGACCCAATTTATATTTAGCAGCTAGTGTACGAAATTAAATATTATATAAAGATGATTAAAATGATTTACAAACTAGGGGTACTATGTAAGTATAGATATTGTTTCAAGTAATATAGGAGTTTCTTTAAAAACCTCAGTATCGATCCGACTGAGAAATGCCAAAATTCTTATAAAATTGACTTTAATGAAACCTATTATTAATTGTAGAAAAATCTATATAGGAAATAAATGCAAGTTTATGAGAAATATTTACTCCTATAGAAATAAAGGAAAGCTAGTGTGGGTCGCCAAGTTGGAAGTTGTCAATTGTCGGAACGTATATCCCGACGCCCAATTTAATTTAATTTATACATGTAATTTGGGAAAAAACAAATATTTTAAATTTTAAAAATATAAGACTGGACCGATCTCATATCCTTATTAGTTTAAATAAACAAGCCTAATACCCTAAGCAATGCATCCATCATAATAAATAGATACACTACTTACTGGTGAGAGCTCGATTAAATAAACTAAAGATTTTATAATATATATTTAAGTCTGCGAAAAAATCATTTTTTATGTTGACCGAAAAGTTTTCCTATTTAATACAAAAAAATAAATAGAATTTATATTAAGCTGAGTTCTTAAAAGTTTCATATAACGGGAAGCCCCTATAGTTAATTACTTCTTAGATAACCGAAATTATCTAAAAGAACTCTCAATAAAAATCTGGGGATATTTTCTTCAAGAATTCAAAAACATAGGACTTTTCGAAAGATCAGACAAAGAGCTGTGAAAAGAGAATGTGTCAAATTTTGAACATTTTTTTGGAATTCAAAGGAAGAAGAACTATAGGATTTCATGGATCCTGAGGAGAACCTCGATGACTTCTCAAGCTACCCTACCATTTGGCTTCAATTTTGGAGAGTAAAATTATTTAATATTTCATTTTGCCAATTTTGTTAATTAGGGCTTACATTTATGTGAGACAGTCGCACAAATAGCCTGGAAGATGTGAGGATTTTGGTCGTGACGAACGGCAACCTCAAAATCCTAAAACAAGTTAGGGCTTAAATTGTATAGCAGAGCCATACAAAGGCCTAAAGAAAAAATTGAGGATTTATGTCGTACTAGGTACACAACCTCAAAATTTTATGGCTTGTTGTTTAATTCTAAGGTAAGATATGCTACTGTAGATCCTCATGTTATCACAGATTGCTGTTGTAGAAAGCTACCCACAAATTTAGTTCCAAGCTCCTTAGTGAAGTGACAGTCCTAAATTCTATGGTTTAAAGGTTTAAATGACATATTTAAAGTTCAATCAAGGGGGGTTAAAGTTGATTAGAGCGACACTGATTAGGATCCCACGGTTCCCTCATTCTGGTTTCACTTATTTCTTTTGAGTTTACTTAGTTTAAATGAGTTGTGGAATCTAATTAAATCAAGGAGATCTCATTAGCAACCATGGGTTACCTCCTCCGAGGCACTCCCGTAAATTTAAAAAGACGTTTTAACTATAGTGAAATTTGAAAATATTTATGATTACCTTTGAAACAATTATTTTGGATTTTTAAAAATGTTGATTAATTTTTCGAAAATGGTTTTGGTTTTACAAGTAAAGTAATGTGCACAATGATACACCAAAATTATATGCATTTTTACACCCATATTTTATACTCATTTTTGGTGATATTGTACTTTAAAGGAAGGTATTTTTCATATTTTATTGTAGGTTGTTGATTTTTAGGACTTAGAGCAAAAATGATGAAATTTAGAGTCAAAATGGAGTTTTTAAAAAATTGTTCAGCGCTGATGGAGCCAGAATGGACGCTGATGGCGTTGTTTGATAGAGAACACTAATTTAATTAAATGACCACTGGTGCCGATGGTGCCAGAATGGGCGTCAGTATCGGTGCAGACCTTGTTTCTAGAAGATTCGATAAATTTGGACACTTTTTTGAAGAGTTTTTGGATGCACCTATTGGAAAACCAACCTTAGGCTCTAATTAGAGCCAAAATTGATCAGAAAAGACTCTATTCACACTCCTCCACCCACTCTTGGTTTTTCTTGGCCCCCTTTCATGCCACTTTACTTCCTTCCATGCCATTCCACACCCTTAGTCATTTATTTTATTTTTATTTTTGAGTTTTTGTGGAGAGTTTAAGTGTGAATTCTTCTCTAAGAGTTTTGGAGAGGGAGAGAAGTGAGCGATTTCTTTTTCCTACATTTCCTAAGAGAGGCTACAAGGGATATTCTTTGAGAAAGAGTTTCAGAAAAGTGTTGTTGGTTTATTATTATTGTATGAACTTTCATTTATATATGAAATTTATGTTATTTTATATCTTTCTCAGTAAGTTTGAGTAGTTTCTTTCATCCTTCTTTCTACTCTAAGATATGATACAATGAAGAGATAATTTGGATATGCCAATGTTAAAATACAAAATAAATTGTGATGATTTTTCAACTCGGCTCTTAATTTACTTTTTGATCTGGCCAATTGAATTGTTAAAATATGTTGAGAAACATATGATCCAAGAAATGCAGTATGAGTTCTACAACAGAGTGAGGATCACATTTAAGCCCGTGAAGGAGTATTTGGTTCATGGAATTAAGTGCAACTAAATAAGGAAATATAGATTGTTGGGTGTAGAATTAGCAATTTTTAGGGTGATAGACTAGAATCCCCAATTCAATCTTAGTGTTTAAGAATTAAAGCAAGTGTTAGCATTCACGGGAAGGGAAGTGGGAGCTTAGGAGTGGGAGTCAATATACTTCTAGCCTAGCCAAGATTTAGGGACTAAACCTAAGATTAGCCAAAAATTTTCTATAACACTGAATCAGGGTAGAGAATTAAAATTGCTTCTATTTGGCAGAATCTATACTTAAACCAATTACTTCATCTCATTTCACCAAAAACTCATTGTAGTGGGAAAGATGTTTTTCGTATTAGAAAACTGTATCACAAAATCATAGTTTATTAGTTACTATTTTAAACTATGTATTAAAACTTTGCTAGTAGTTAATAATTTAGTTTTGATGGTATCTCAAACATTCAAAATTAGTGATAATAATTTTATTTTATTTCTTTGAATTTCCCAATTAATTTACCATTTCAAATTTAAACCTTCCTCGTGAGATCAATATTTGGGACTTATATTGAAAGTATTATATTACTTGATAACGATACATATACTTACATAGAATCCCAACATTAAATGCAAAACGTTATTATTCATAAAATATAACATCAATTTTTTGTCACCGTTGTAAAACAATGTCAACTTTATAAATTTTACACAACTATAATTTCTTGGGATCAAGTTTTTGGTGCCATTGCCAAGGAAGGTAACGGTAAATTAAATAGATTTGGTAAATTAGAAAATTTAGAGTCAAAATACAAAATATCAAAAAATATATATATAATCAAAAATAAAATATATATATATATATATAACTATATATTTAAGAGTATTTTTTAAAAAAAATTCTTTTCTTATTGTACTTATTTATGTGAATTATTGGATCTAAAGGTTTAGTATCTTACGATTCAGAATTGGAATGTAATATTAGAAAAATTCAAAAACAAAAAAATGAAATTAAAAATTTGAATGAAATGACGAATAAATTTGATAATCAAATAAATGAAAATCGATAAAGACCTTTAAAAGATTATGCTAATCCGATATTAGATAAACTTCACTTAACTATTCAAAATTTTGATGTTGCTACTAATTCATTTGAGCTTAAGCCTGCTATTATCCAAATGGTACAAAATAATCAGTTTGGAGGAACACCTACTAAATATCCTAACCTACATCTTGCTAGTTTTCTCAAATTTTTTGCTTCTTTTAATTATGATGGAGTGTCTAATGATGTTGTTAGGCTTAGATTTTTTTCCTTTTTCATTAAGGGATAAAGCTAAAGCTTGGTTAAATTCATTAGCACCTGGAGCTATCAGAACTTGGGGAGAACTATTACAGAAATTTTTGGCTAAATATTTTCCACCATCGAAAACCATAATGTTTATAAACAATATTACATCATTTTGTCAGTTTGAAGGGGAATCAATATATGAAGCCTGAGAAAGATTTAAGGATCTCCTTATAAAATTTCCACACCATGCTTTACCATATTAGTTGATAATTCAAACTTTTTACAATGGATTAGTAGGATCATATAGATCTATTAAAGATGCTGCTGCTGCAGGTGGATCACTAATGTCAAAACATTTTGATGAAGCATACTCTTTAATAAAAGAAATTGCTACTAACAATTTTCAATGGCCCTCTAAATGGGTAAATCCTAACATAATAGCTAGTATTCATGACTCTGATGCAATGCTATTTTAGCATCTCAAATTTCTATTATATAAAAGAAGATTGATCAAATTAGAGTGAACTATTCTCAAATGCCACCACTATTAAAGGAAAATTTACTAGGACAAATAATAGATACTCCATCATCTTATGAAACTTTGAATGATATAAGCAATCAAAATAACAATCCTTATTTTTATTATTAAAACCCTGGATGGAAAAATCACCCTAATTTTTGTTAGAATAATTATAACAATTCAATGAACCCCTCAAAAAGTTTAAATAATCAAGAAAATATTAGTTATCAACCTTATTATCCTCCTGGATTTAACTCTAACCCTAACCCACAAGTTAAGGAAAAGAAATTTACAATAGAAGAAGTAATGTTGAATATAGGAAATCAAATACAAAATCAATATGCTGCTATTAGAATTATTGAAAATCATTTATAACATATTGCTACTACACTTATTAACAGACCTTCAAGAAATCTTTCGAGAACTGTGAAAGTTAATCTAAAAGATCAAAAGAAGGAGCAAATTAAAGCTTTTAAATTATAAAGTGGAAAAGAATTTGAAACAAGAATGTATAGATAAACTGAAGTTGATGAGGAGAAGGAAGAGATTGAAAGTGACCATAATGACAATGAACAAATATAAGTTCCTTTAGAAAAACCATTACATCCATTTCCTCAACGATTAAAGCATAAGAATAAAGACAAAAAATTATAAAATTTTTGAAAATCCTTAAAAAGTTAATGATAAACATTCCTTTCATTTGGGCTTTGGAACAAATGCAAAGTTATGTGAAATTTATGAAAGATATACTAAACAAGAAAAATAAGTTTGCAGATCATGAGACTATTGCACTCAGTAAAGAGTGTAGCGGTATTATTTAGAAAAAAACTTCTTGAAAAGTTAAAAGATCATGGTAGTTTTACTATACCTTGATCAATTGGTGAAAAGTTTCCTTGAAAGGCCTTATGTGATTTAGGAGCGAGTATCAATCTTATGCCTTTATCAATTTTTAAATGTCTAAATTTAGGAGAGATTTCCCCTACTATCGTAACTCTTCAATTAGCTAATCGATCAATAACTTATCTTAAAGGAGTTATATAAGATGTACTAGTAAAAGTAGATAAATTTATTTTTTCTGTAGAATTTATAATATTAGATATGGAGGAAGATAAATAGATTCCTACTATTTTGGGGAGACCATTTCTTGCAACAGGGAGAGCTGTGATAGATATGCAATGATGAGAATTAATATTGAGAGTGAATGATCAAGTAACCTTTAATATTGCAAAAGATATTAAATATCCTGCAATAGAAAAGGATAATGAATGTTTTAGGATGGATGTTACTGATTACCTAAGTATTGAACAATTTAAGAAAGTGTTTGAAGAAAAATTAAGGCAAGAAGAATTTAGTGAGAATGTGAATGAAATAAAAGAAAAAAATTTAGAATATATTCAGGACAAATTTGAAACTTTAGATTTGTTGGAAACGATAATAAAAATCTTATTCCTTCAAGTATTAAACCAACTGCACTTGAACTGAAAGTATTTCCTACCCATTTAAAATATGTGTTTTTAGGAGATTCATCTACATTACTTGTTATTGTATCTTCTAAGTTAACTGAAATTAAAGAACAAAAATTAATAGAAATGTTGAAAAGATATAAAAAGGCTTTTGGATGGACTTTAATAGATATTAAAGGAATTAATCCTTCAATTTGTATGCACAAAATTCTATTAGATGATCAATATAAACCTAAAGTTGATCCTCAAAGGAGAATAAACCAAATAATGAAAGAAGTTGTTAAAAAAAATCTTAAAATGGTTAGATGTTGGAATTAGATATCCAATTTCAGACAGTGCTTGGGTGAGCCCAATTCACTCTATTTCAAAGAAAAGAGTGATCATTGAAGTAAATAAGAAAAATGAATTAATCTCAATAAGACAAGTTACTAGTTGGTGACTTTGTATAGACTATAGAAACTCAAACATGGCCACCAGAAAATATCACTTTCCCTTAACTTTCTAGACAAAATGTTTGATAGATTGGCTGGAAAAAAATATTACTACTTTTTATATGGATTTACCAATTATCATCAAATTTCAATTGCTCTTAAGAATCAAGAGAGGACAACATTTACAAGCCCTTATGGAACATTTATTTTTCGTAGAATGTCTTTTGGACTATCCAATGCACCTGTGACATTTCAACGATGTATGATGTCAATTTTTAGCAATTTGATTGATCATGGAGTGGAAGAATTTATAGATGATTTTTTTTAAATTCATGATATCATTTGAACTATGTTAAAATAATTTAGAAAATGTTGTGGAATTAAGTGAAAAGATCAACCTACTACTAAATTGAGAAAAATTTCAATTTATGGTTGTAGGAGGAGTTGTACTTCAACATAAAATTTCTAAAAATGGCATGGAAGTAGATTCTACAAAAATTCAAGTTATTGAAAAATTACCACCTCCTACTATGGTTAGAGGGGTAAGAAGTTTTCTAAGACATGCTAGTTTCTACAGGCGTTATGCCAACTTTTGGAAAAAGATACAAAATTTGATTTTAATGAGGATGCTTAAAAGCATTTGACATATTAAAAGAAAAATTAATCACTGCACCTATAATAGTCTCACATGATTGGGAGAAACCATTTGAAATAATGTGTGATGCGAGTGATTAAGCTATTGGAGCTGTTTTAGGACAAATGCACAACAAAGTTTTTAAAAGAATATATTATGCTAGTAAAACTTTAAATGATGCTCAAATTACACTACTACTGAAAGAGAGTTATTAGCTGTTGTCTATGCGTTTCATAAATTTTGAGCTTACTTGATTGGAACCAAATGTATAGTGCATATATATCATTCTGCTATAAAATACTTGATGCAAAAAAGGATGCTAAACCAAGATTAATTAGATGGATACTTCTATCACAATTGTTCAATTTTATTGGAGTTGATAAAAAAGAAAATGATAATCAAATAGTTAATCATTTGCCTAGATTATAAAATGATATATTAACTAATTTTGCAAATGAAATTTTAAAAAATTTATCTGATGAAAAATTATATAATATTGATAAAATAAATATACCGTGGTATGCCAATATAGGAAAATAAATTGTAAGTGATATTCTACCACTGTATATTAAGAATAAACAATTAAAGAAATTTATATATGATTTAAAATTCTATTTCTGGGGTGGCCCATATTTATATAAATAATGTAAAGATCTAATTAGGAGGTGTGTGCCTTATGAAGAAACTCAATAAATAATTGAAAGATGTCATGATTCTAAATTTAAAAGACATTTTGGAACAAATAAAACTACATATAAAATTTTACAAGCTCTATTTTATCGGTCTACTCTTCTTAGAGATGTTAATAAATAGATTAAAACATGTGATAAATGTCAGCGAGTAGGAAATATTTATAAAAGAATTGAAATGTCTCTAAATTACACATTAGAAGTTGAAATTTTTTATGAGTGAGGATTTGATTTTATAGGACCATTTATTCATTTATTTGGAAATTTATATATATTACTTATTGTTGATTATATGTCTAAATGAATAGAAGCTATTGTTGTACCTAAATGTGATGCTCAGAGTGTTTCTAAGTTTTTAAATAAAATTATTTTTACAAGATATGGAATGCCGAGAGTAAATATTACTGATGGAGAATCCCATTTTAGGAATAAGAGAATCGAAAAAATTTATTAAAAAATATGATATTATGCAAAGATTCTCTACTGCTTATCATCCTCAGACCAGCAGTCTAGTAGAAATATCAAATCATGAAATAAAATGAATTTTATGAAAAGCTGTAAATCCTTATAAATATGATTGGTCTCTTAGATTAGATATTGCATTATGGGCATACAAAACTACTTATAAGACTTTTATTAGAATGTCCCTATATAGACTTATTTTTGGAAAAACATGCCACTTACCAGTAGAATTGGAGCATAAAGCATTTTAGGCTATTTAGGAATTTAATTTTAATCTAAAAGATGTTGTTGAGAAAAAATTATTACAACTCAATGAACTTGAGGAGATTAGAAGTGAAACATATGATAATGCAAAAATATATAAAGAGAAAATGAAAATATGATATGTCTGAAAAATTATTAAAAAGAAGTTTGAACTTGGATAATAAGTTTTATTATATATTACAAGATTGAGGTTATTTCCAGGAAAATTGAAATCAAGATGGTTATGACCATTTAAAGTGATTAAAGACTATCATTATGGAGTTGTTGTTATTAAAGATCCTAAAACTTGAAAGATATTTAAAGTTAATGGGCATCGATTGAATCATTATTTTGAAGGACACATACCACAATTTAAAGAAGTTTTGGCGCTAAGTCATCATGATTAAACAATGGTACATTGGGCTGACTAAGTTAAACTAAGCTATTTGTGGGAGGCAACCCATATATAAATCTATATATCTATAAATTACTATTTTGTTTAATAATTGTTTTTAAGAAATATTAATATTCATGAGTCCTACACAGTTTTATATATCATAAATTAAGACAAATATTGGTATTGGAGGAAAATTTGGAATTGATTTGAAAAAAAAAATAAAGAAGCAATTTTTGCCTCTGGTGCCGACGGTGCCTGCTTTATGGACCATGACGCCAATAGTGCCATTAGGAGCATCGACAACGTCGTAAGCAATTTCACACATTCAGAGTAAATTCAGCGGACATTCGCAGGATTTTGCTCCTAAATTATTACCAAGAGATGTTTTTAAAGGCATAAGAACTGCCTTGGAAAACCAAAAACTTCTTAATTTAGAATTCTATGGCTTCCAATTCCAGAAAAACTTCAAGGTATGGAGTTTTTAAAATAAGAAAGTTTATCTGTTTTGACGCAAAAAGATTATACGACAAAGTCATTACAAAAAAAAGACTTATCAAGAAGAGAGGCTTTATCAATCTTGGATTGAGTTAACCAAGTTTATAGATTGAGAATATCATTGTACAGAGTCATTGGGAAGTTCTGTGCTACACTACCGCTGTAGTTGTTGTACCAGTGATAAAGGAATTCTATGCTAACTTACATGGATTTACACAAGCAGTCATCTTCATTCGAGGTAAGGCTGCACCATCTGTCATTATACAAATTTTATCCCAATGAGAGATATTATGCAAGATGTATATAATTTTTTGACGGATGAAAATGATAATTGGGAAATCAGATATGAGGGATACGTTAGTTTTTCTGCTTCAGTACTTAATGCAATATCAAAACAATAGCATTTCTACATATCTACAACATTATTCCCTACCATGAAGCTTAGTAGAGTAACATGAGAAAGTGTCATTTTAAACTACTGCACTCAAATGGAAAAACCCATTGATGTGGGATCAAATATTTTCAAATTTGTTATGGGTATTATTATGAATGGGCCAATATATGGACTAGGGCATCCTTCAACAATTTTCTTACTATGCAGTCAATCTCAAGTTCCATAAAAAAGTTGGGAGAAAGTTTTATTACCTTGGGAGCTCATGATTCTTATTGATGATAATAATATTTGGAATGGAAATGAAGCCTTAGATATTATTTTTGATCATTCATCAAATGCTTCAACATTATTATTCCACAAACAGTTTGAAGTTCAATAGCTTTGGAGAAGAACATAAAGAAAATACAAAGAGAAGTTCAGCGTATTATGAATGCAATAAGAAATCTTAACTATCTATTTGATCACCAAGATTGGAAGATGATGGAGAACTTTGATAATACTGAAACAATTTAAGCAGAATTGGTATAGATGTTCAAGAAAAATCGATGTACCAATGAAAATTTGACTGATCAATTCTACAATTTGTACGTCCATTACCAGTCTTTGGGAGATATTAAAGGAGGAGAAAGTACTGAAGATGTAGCAGAATAATTGAAGAAGTTGGAATCTCTCATACTTTAAAGTAATTATGTATTTAAGGTATTTGTGCGGATTTGATTTACTTTACTTTACTTTGTTTTAGGACTATATTTACTTTGAATGTCTGTATAGTTTTGTGTTAGCATACTAGTGTTGCCGCTTGATTTCAATGCTAAATTATAATTTAGTTTGTTTTATGGATGTGAATGTGCGATTAGAAAAATGTATTCGTAAAAAATGTATTTTCATATTGAAAAGTTAGTTTGGTGTTCTTTATGAAAATGTTTGTTTTGAATAATTTTAAGATAAAAATTAGTGTTCAAAAAGAATAAACACTCTTTGGAGTAAATTGAAAGAAAATTGAAATTAGCAAAAAAAGAAAATGAATTTTTGGCCACTGGCGCTAACGGCGCCAGCAGGTGCGCCGATAACGCCCTCGACCTGAAAACCTTCCAATCATCCTTAAAATTCATGATTTTCACAGTAAAAAGCCATTTTTACCTTTTAGTCACATTCAACCTCCGGTTTTGGCACCTAGGGCTTGCTATTGCTTGGATTTAAGGCAATTTTAAGGCAATAGAAGTTCAGATTTCATCTTCTTTAGGTAAGAGCTACACTTTGAACTCAAAATTTTTTATTTTCACAAAAGATTTATCTTACAATTCTGAGATCTGAAATTTTGAAATTTTTTTGGAGAATTTTAAGAAAATTCTTTGGTGAAGAACTCTTACTTAGTAGATTTAACTTTAAAACGTTCCACATTGTGATTTTTGGAATTTTTGAGAATTTATTTAGGTTTTATCATATTTTTATAGATTACCGTGGCACCAAGAATGAGCAAAGGAAAGAGAAAGTTGGGTTTTAATGATAAAAAATTTGTTAATTACAAAGTCAACATTTGTTTCAATAGTCTACTTTCAACTAAAAAAGTGATTTCGGATCGAGTATTTAAAAATCTAGGTTGACCTCATTTTTTAGGTCATTTCTTTTTTCCTTAGGGTCTTAGGATCTAGCTCTAGGAGTTCTTATTGATCATCTTAGAAAACTAGAGTTATGACCCACCCTTTTAGAAATTCTAGCCAATTCTTATTTTACTTTGATATCTAACATTTATGGCACAAGACCATAGTCTTATGAACGAGCAGTTATAGGCTATTTTGTGAAGACTCAAAGGAAAAGTTCCTAAAAGGACTCCAAGCCTTAGGAAAACATTGTGATGACCTTTTTGTCACATTCACACACCAAATGCACAAAAATACACAAAATCAAACTTTCGTTTAGCCTAAAGGATGGGTGAAAATGCGAACTTCTCCGGATGACCTCCGAAGATAAATTGGACCGCGCAAACCTGTTCGGGATACCAATTTTGGTAGAAAAGAACACCCATATTGCATATTTTTGACACGAGAAAATTGACACGAAAATTGATGAATTCATCAAAATAACCTCTACCGGCAAAAGAGACTGCGCCGGTGCGTGCTGAATGTCGAAATTACTTAAGGAAGACACNCAAAACAAAAAAAATGGAGATTTACATACATGCCACCCAATCCTTATTTGTTTACATTTCTAACACCTCAATTCTCATGATACATATAAGAAACAAAAAAAATAGTTGTCTATATCACGCATCCTAGAAAGGATTTGGATAGTATCAATGCAAAACAGAAGAGTTTAGGTGCTAGATAAGGAAATATAGAAGGGTTGAGTGGCATCTTTTTCTTATGATATAAAAGATTTGGGTAGGTTGCTCCACTTACTCGTGAACATGTTTTGGTTGTTTCCCTTGCTGCCTGGCCGTGAGCATTTGTTTGGTTATGTGGGAAGATTTTATGTTTATTTAATGTATGAGGCTATCTATTAGTTTGAAAGTTGGGGAATTTTAATTTTGGCATGAGTTTGGAAGTATTGCTGGTGGCTTCCCCGATGTCATTTTCTTTCGAAATTTGGGAGATTTTAAACCTCATTTTGGAAAAATATTTGGTGGACTTGATCAATTCTATGTCTTTGGGGTTTGAAAAATCAACACAAAGTGACCCTTTATGTTTGTTAAGAAAGAGCTTGGGCCCTACTTTTCTAGGTCTTTTCGGTACGAGTTTTGGGAACTGATCCATTCTGCTTTTTGGTCTTTTAGATGGATCAGTACCTCCTCTCTCTCACCCCATTTTTCTTCTTTTCTTTCCTTGCTTCTTGGTTTGTTCTTTTTGATGCATATGTTCGAAGCATAAGTGTCCACGTATAGCCTTTTGCTATACGCGAAACTATCAAGCAAAGTCGCAAGTAGTTGTTTTGGAGCGTACAGTGGTGATGATAAAAGCAAACCAAAGAAAGAACAGAAAGATTTCTTATCCTATAACATCAAGATCCAGGCATTTGATGAAAAATAGGATAACGGTATCCTTCACCGGCATAAGTCTAGCGGGAGTTGGCTCGAACCTCCTCAGGTTGTTGGCAGTCCCACGCACGACAATGTAATCGACTTGTGGACAAAAAAAATTTCTAAAAAAAATAAAAGTTTTGACAAACCCTTTTCAAGAAAAAACATACTTTTCTACGAAATAAAAATTGATAACTCTTCATTGCAAGTTTAATATTTGTATGCATGTTAGAAAACATACTTTAAACTTGATTGTCCACGTGACGAATATTTGGTTAGGCTGGGAAATAGACCCCTAAGTGAGGTTCAAGACACACTTCTAGATGAGTGTCGTGTTCTATACATTCGGGTGACCGAGTAGCCTTCGCGGACACTCGAGTATAAATATATATCTGAGCCTAGCCCAATACGAGTGCTTGCAGTCCCCCTCACTTGAACATTTTTCTATTTTATTGAAGCTTTGGGATAGGGCAATCGTGTTACCTTTCCTTTCTTTTGGGATTTCTCCAAGATTTTTGTGAACTCTTTTTCTTTTCTTTTAGTTGAGCCTTTTCTCATTGATTTTCTCGAGTTTTTTATCATGAGTCATTGTTACGCTCTTCTTCAGATTTTCTAGACGGCGTTTCTTCCAGACTTCACTTTTTGCGACGCATTTAGACTTGCTATACTTAAGGAACAGTGGATCTCACGGGCGTACAGGTTTGCTTTACATTTTAAAGCACTTCATTTTTCTTGTTTCTATTTGTTACTGTTCTTTCTATACAACATGTTATACTATTCTTGTTTCGGCCTGTTACTGTACCGTTCAACATGTTATAATATTCCTGTTTCTGCCGGTTACTGTTCTTTATGTAGAGCATGTTATAATAATCTTGTTTCTGCCTGCTACTGTTCCGTATAGCATGTTATACTATTCATATTTCTGACTGTTATTATTCTTTCTGTACAACATGTTATACTATTCTTGTTTCTACCTACTACTGTTCTACATGCATCCTACTATTTGTCCTGTATTGCACATTTTATATTATATAGCTTTAAGCATGCCTTCTTTTATATAGGACATTTCGAGGACTACAACCATAGAGTCGTTTGATTTGACATCGTAACTAGACACCCCAAAAAACTTAAACTCGTCACGACAAGGAGCTTGGACCGAATATCGTGAGCAGCATGACGATGAACAACTTCAAGGTGGATCAACAACAGCAAAATACATTCACATCACCCATCACCTTCTTTAGTTTAAATAATAACCCATAGGATCACTCTTTAGGATTTTTGTACAACTCTGTTGTACAATTATAAGTCCTAACATTTTAGGATTCCGAGGTTACCGTGCGGTACGGTGTAAATCCTCCCATCTTTTTAGGCTATTTGTACAGTCCAATATTGTGTAAACATAAGCCCTAAGTCATAAATAATTTGTAGGATTGAAATATCAAGTTAAATCATTTCAAAAGAAATAAAACCGAATAATAGGATAGTTGGGACATCTCCGGGGTTTCTCCGGGATCTGTGATATCCCCTACTTTTCTTCTCTTTGGATTCCTTAAATAATTGTTCCTATTTTGAGCATTCCCATTTAATTTTCCCATGTCCAATCGTGAAAAAATAAACTTTGAAATCTTGATAGCAAAACCACCGGATCTTAATCGAGAGTTTTGTTAAATGACTCCCAGTCATTTATGATATAATTAACTATAGGGGCTTGCCTCTGTAGGGAACCAGAAACCCAGATAAAATAAACCTTATCTAATCCTCTTATTAGGTAGGGGAATTTGTCGGCAAAAAAGAAAATTTTGCAGACCAAACGGATGTCACAAATTGTATAGTCTAGAAGATTGAATTCCTATTACAAGTGATATATTTATTCTTCGGGATAAGTGTATAACTTGTAGTATTGTATTAAATCATCTAAACTATTTAAAATGTGAGACTCGTTTGATCTCACTTATGTTAAAAATTAAAATTTTACTTTTAAAAATAAAAAACGGTTATATTTATATTTAAATTATTTTTAAAATCACAAAATCATCTTTTTTTTCAAATCACGAAGTTAAAAAAAACGGCCGACAAATTCTGGCGACTCCGCTGGGGACCGGTTTTTCTCTCCATCTTTGATTAGGTAGTTATGTTTTCATACATTGGTGGTGTGTCCATATTGCTCATGGGCTAGACTACCATTCTTCTGTTGACTTACTGCGCTCATTTCTTCTTTGAGTCAGTACAGTCAGCTCCTCTTGGAGTCTAGGACCGTCTGCTTAACCATCCTTAAGTGGAAAGGTCTAAGACCCTAAGGTTTAGTAGGGTGGACCCCTAATAGGTGTGGTGTGTTAAGGTCGAGGTTGGTCCAATGTGGAATAGATCATTTCCTATTTTGGGTTAGCTCATATGCCTCATAATCACTTCACTTCTCTTCTGAAATTTTCTTATCCTTTTTACAACTCACGTCAAATTACCTTCCAACTGTTCTCGACAATGTTAAAGTTTCAAAACCCAATAACAAAATAAACCAAATCACAAATTGGTGTCAAATTCACATGGATAAATTTTAGAGGATACCCAGTTCATAGGACAAGTGCGTTAACTTGAGTACTACTACTGAAATTGTGAGGCATTGGACGTCACTAATTTTTAGAAAATTTTTCAAATGACAGAAATAATGCCTTCACCAAGGTTGAACTTTTCTTTCACCAATGGAGAGGAGCTTGCTGTTAGCAAGAGTGATCTGCCTGACTTGGCAGTCATTAAATTTGGAGAAGGATTCAATGATATTGAAGCCAAGTTTGGGAATGTCTTTGTTATCGTAATGAAGCCTGAAATAGACAAGTGTGTCGATCTTGTGGTGGAGTTTAATATCAAGTCTGCTAATGAAGTTCCCCCTCTAAATAGGGTGTTGATTGAAAATAATTTTGTTGTTTCCGTAAAGTCTGCCACTAGGAGTGCAAGGATCACTCCCAGAACTATTTCTGCTTCTGCCACTGAATTCACCGCTACTACATCAACTGTTCCACTAAACTAATGGAAGGAGATTCTTTACGATAAAGTGTCTGTTGATGCTTTAGCCCCACCTTTTTTTGTATTTGAAATTGGGTCCAATTCAAATTCTGTGCAACTTACTAAAACACAAGAAATGAGACGCAACCAGAAAATTCTAAGGGCTGAGAAGGCGAAGGCCACAGAGCTAGCTACTACTGACACTACCCTCCGACTAGGTGGAATAAGATTACGTGAGACCTCACCTCTATGCATGAGGAATAAGTTCCAACAGTTGCCTGCCACCTACGGAGAGGTTAGAGTCTATGGGGCTGTTACCACATCACCGCCACCATCTCTCAATAATGATCTAATGCCGGTGACGACATTCGAAGGAAAATTTGAGATGATAACAGGAGTGAAAAAAGTATATTCTTTCATAAAAGAAGCTGTAGCAAAGATGTTCCAGGATTTGATTAAAAATCCCAAATTCAGATTACAAGAGCCAAAAAGGCCGGAAGAAGTCGACATTAAAGATCATCCCAACTACTGCCCATACCACAGACTGCTCGGACATACTATAGAAAACTGTATCAGCTTTAAAGAATGGCTTGAAAAAAATTTTAAAAATGGAAAAATAATGATTTCGAAAGAATATTTGACAAATCCCAAAAGAGGAATGATTTTGGCTAATCCAGTTGCTCAATCCAATTTCCACACAACTACACCAGTGCTCAGCAAAAGAGGTGATGCTCATAAAAAAACCTTCAAGTGACCTTAAAATTTTGGAAGGAAGATTGATCGAGGATTCATTGGAAAAGCTTTGAGCCAACATTACACGGTTGTCTGAAGAACAAAGAAAAGATATGGGTGATGAACCCTACGACCTGTCAGAATATGAGATAGAAGAGTTTGCAGAAATTAATGTTATTGAGGCCAGAGCCACCTTATCCTCATGCGTTGCTTCTTTAACACCGTGGATGAGTTGCAAAGAGCCATTCAACAACGTGATGAACAGATCAACCAGATGAAGAAACAACCAAAAGAAACGACGACTGCTATAGCCACTATTCAAGGACAATCACAATCACCGCCGATGGTACCCCCGGGGCAAGCCATTCAGAAAACGTCCAAATCATCAATGATAAGAATGAATTCATGTCAGTTAATGAAGATGATCAACCAAAGAAAGACTCAGTTCATGAATCAATATCAGAAAAAGACATTAACCAAATGGTGGAACAACATGTGAGAAAAGCTTTGACTCAATCAAAAGGAGAGACATTGATTTTAAAGGGTAGGCCCTATCCTAAAGAATTTGATAATGTTCAATACCCTGAGGGTTTTATACCACCATTGTTCAAGACATTTTATGGAACGAGAAACCCCTGGCAGCATGTTGCACACTTCCGAGTAAGTTGTGACAATGCGGGGGATGGTGATGCGTTGTTGTGTCATCAATTTGTAAGCATTCTTTTGGGAATCGCTTTTGACTAGTACGTCAATCTGCCCAATGGCTTAGTAAAAACATTTGCAGAGTTAGAAGACCTCTTTGCTAAGCAGTTTGTTAGGGCTAGGAACCATTTCACCGTCGGTGATCCTGTGGTCGAGCAACAGAATCCAGCTGAAACATTGATGGACTACATTCTGTAATGGAGGAATTTAAGCATGAAATGTGAGCCACAACTCCAAGAACAACACACAGTCAAAACCCTTCTAAAGAACATCCATGGTCCAATGGGCTTCTTACTCAAGGGATTCGCCATTAAGACATTTGAAAAGCTGCTTAGAAAAGTTGGGAATCTTCAGGAAGAAGGGAACCATATTGGGTTTTTTGAGAAGGTTGAAAAGGATCAAATCTGTGACTGCGATAGTGGTTGACACGGGCAAGCGACCATTGCAAATTCAAGTGGAATAGTCTCGACAGATCTACCAACGTCATCGTCAGCATATTCATCAATCATCTCAGCAGAGACCTTACCAGATCGATGAAGGACATGTTCCAATCATGAATACTCGATCAAATGAGATATATTTTGTTAAAGATGAAGCAACAAAAAAAATGTTCCGCAGTTTGATCAAGAATCTCGAGTTTAGGTTGCCCAAGCCAAAGAAGCCTGACGAGATCAACAAAAAAGGACATCCGAGATATTGCCTGTACCACAGGTTCATTGGACACACCATAGAGGAGTGCTGTAGTTTCAAAGACTTGCTCAAGAAGAATTTCAGAAATGGTGATGTAACGATCGCGAAAGAATATTTGAAAGGGGCCTGAAAGAGATCCTATAAATATGATTTCGGTCGATCTGTTTGTTCCAACCTATTCCTACGTAACTACCAATGAATGAAATGCCTCTTGGCTATTATTATACTACTATTGTTGAAAGAGATATTAGTGGTATCAATGTTTGCTTGTCTCATCCCTCCTACAATGAATGAAATAAAAGACAGTTTGTTGTTGTCCAAAATTGTTCAATACTTGAAAAGCTCGACATCCTAAAAGAAAATTTTTGGATATTTCTAATACGAATATGACTTCAAGGGAGAATGAAATTAATGTTCTAGTAACTGAGTCATCCACTTTAAGGAATTCAGATTGGGTCCTAAGTTGATTTCAAAATAAAATAGTGTGGTTGAAATACGAGTAATTGACTCGGGATATCACGAGCCTTTTAATTTCCTGCCATGTGACTGGGTCCTAGCTTTCAAATGAGTTATAATATCTCAGAATTCATCTTAAGAAGTATTTAAGAATTATTTGTCAGGGGAATTTGGACATTCAAAATCTTTAATATATCTTTCACCAAATATAGTAATTCTCAGAAAATAAATGTAGCAAAAAAAATTGTGAATCCCCTGAGAAGAAGCTGAGGTGAGCATAAAATCAAAAATTGGTGTCTGAATTTAGGCATTCAAAATCTTTAAATCATGCTCTACCGGATATAGTAATTCTCAATAAAAAAGGGAATAAAAAGAAAGAAATGAAAAATCTCCCTGAGAAGAAGCTTGAGGTGGATGTACAATAAAAAATTGGTGTCCAAATTTCCCCTAATTAATGAAACTTGGAATGCTCTCTTAAAGAAATTCTCCGGATATTATACTCAGGAAAAAGTTTAGCGATCTCGAGTCTATTGGTTGGTTATTAATTGACTCAGAAATATCTTCGGTAAGTTAAAAACATTTTGATCACACGACCAAATTTCTGAAATGTGCTTAGGCTCAGAAAGAAAGAATTAAAGAGATGACGATGATATTAACAGTTAATAGAAAATCAACCCTGAAGTCAAATCCTTCAATGCTCAGCAAATATAACTTCAGTGGCAATTCAAAAAATGTTAGAGTTATTCCTCAAAGACGATAAGAACAACATTTACAGATTTAATGTCAAAGAAAGCGACAACTACTACATATGAGGCTACGAAGTTACGGCCTCTCAAGCTGTGACGTCCTTAGAAGTAGCACATCTTTATGTGTACTCTAGAGAATATAAATCTGAAAGTACCTTAAAGAATGGGTTATTCTTACACATACTTGCAGTCAACGGATGGTTCCTCAAGAAGAACTATGCATCGTGGTATTTTAAAGACAACATCATTCTTAGAAAACACAGATGCTGCACTTGTCTAAATATGGGTCCTTTTCCTCTTGTAGAAGAGGTTAGCTGGCTCTATAGAACTACACTCTTCTCAAACTCTTGTCTGGTGCATATGGGGTTTGGATGGCTCTACATATAGAGCCACATCTCTTTCCACAGGAATAATTCTTTGATCAGCTTTGAGGTTGGATTGACATTCCTTCTCAAGCTAATTCTTTTGTTCACCTCTTGGGATTGATTTGAGTGCCTCCAACATTCTTTCCCAATGTGCCTTTTTTAAGAACTTTCATAAGCTTCATAATTCTTTACAAATATTCATATATTTGTAACATCCACATGAACTCTAACAAAATTCTACACTGCATAAATTGCTACATACATTTTTCACAACTCTCCCAAATTCTACAAGTTTCATAAGAATTTCACAAACTTCCCACAAATTTTCCACAAAAATCAAAATTAAAAATTGTAGAGGTTGAGGATTTATATGTGATTTTGTGTTGCCTTAGGAGCTCCACCTATCGCAATCTTTCAAAAATCAAATCAAAATTCTAGAGGTTAAGGATTTTATATCTGATTCCACGTTGCTTTAGGTGCTCCTCATATAACAATCTTTCAAAATCAAAATTCTAGAGGTTGAGGATTTTACATCCAATTCCGCGTTGCTTTAGGAGCTCCTCCTATCGCAATCTATCAAAATCAAAATTCTAGAGGTTGAGGATTTTATATTCGATTCTGCGTTGGTTTAGTAGCTTCTATTATCGCAATCTTTCAAAAATCAAATCAAAATTCTAAAGGTTCAAGATTTTACATCCGATTCCGCGTTGCATTAGGAGCTCCTCATATCGTAATCTTTCAAAATAAAAATTCTAGAGGTTGAGGATTTTACATCCGATTCCGCCTTGCTTTAGGAGCTCCTCCTAGCGCGATCTTTCAAAATCAAAATTCTAGAGGTTGAGGATTTTATATCCGATTACGCGTTTCTTTAGGAGCTCCGCCTATTGCAATCTTTCAAAAATCAACTCAAAATTAGAGAGGTTGAGGATTTTACATCCGATTTCGCGTTGCTTTATGAGCTCCTCCTATTGCAATCTTTCAAAATCAAAATTCTAGAGGTTGAGGATTTTATATCCGATTTCGCGTTGCTTTAGGAGCTCCTCCTATCACAATCTTTCAAAAATCAAATCAAAATTCTAGAGGTTGAGGATTTTACATCTGATTCCGCGTTGCTTTAGGAGCTCTTCCTATCGCAATCTTTCAAAATGAAAATTCTAGAGGTTGAGGATTTTATGTCTGATTTCGCGTTACTTTAGGAGCTCCTCTTATTGCAATATTTCAAAATCAAAATTCGAGAGGTTGAAGATCTTACATCTGATTCCACGTTGCTTTAGCAGCTCCTCCTATCGTAATCTTTCAAAATCAAAATTCTAGAGGTTGAGGATTTTATATCCGATTCCACATTACTTTAGGAGCTCCTCCAATTGCAATCTTTCTAAAATCAAATCAAAATTCTAGAGGTTGAGGATTTTACATCCGATTTCGCATTACTTTAGGAGCTCCTCCTATCACAATCTTTCAAAATCAAAATTCCAGAGGTTGAGGATTTTACATCCAATTCCGCGTTGTTTTAAGAGCCCCTCTTATTGAAATATTTTAATTTAAATTCTTAAGGATCGGTGTGAGACCCCCTTCAATGGATGTTAAGGCTTCAGATTCCTTCAAATTTCAAATTCCTGAGGATCGGTGTGAGGCCCCCTTTAATGAATGTTAAGGCTTCTGATTCCTTCACTTATTCCCCGCAAATTTACATATTTGAATCTGCATATTTCCTGCATAGAGCAAGACATTTTTCTCGCTACCACTTCTGTTGGATGTGAGACCCAGAGCTTTCCTCCTGAATGTAGCAGATTTTTTTTCCCGTCACCACTTAGGTTGGATGTGAGTCCCAGTGCTTTCCTTCCAAAAGTGACATATATATTCTCCTCATCACATGTCAATTCAAATATATCAACCCCAACTCTTTCATTCACAAAATCTTTCTTGAGCTTTAGGTTCCCAATTGGGAATCCAACTCTATCTAAATTTCATATCAACTTCGACCTTCGGTCGGTCTACTTAAACATTCCTTAGTTTGTTGATCCATTCGGTCAACACCAATACACGCGGTGTGCTTGGTCTGCACACCACACCTATTGGGGCTCCATTTGTTGACCTCATTTTTTAGGTCATTTCTTTTTCCTTAGGGTCTTAGGATCTAGCTTTAGGAGTTCCTATTGATTGTCTTAGAAAACTAGATTTATGCCCACCCTTTTAGAAATTCTAGCCACTTCTTATTTTTCTTTGATATCTAACATTTATGGCACAAGACCATCGTCTTATGAACGAGCGGTTATGGGCTGTTTTGTGAAGACTCAAGGGAAAAGTTCCTAATAAGACTCGAGGGAGATCTCCTGATATTAGTCGAATTAACACTTTCAATGATAACATTCAGTCTGCTGGG
The DNA here is from genome assembly GCA_002079205.1 of Phalaenopsis hybrid cultivar. Lineage (NCBI taxonomy): Eukaryota > Viridiplantae > Streptophyta > Magnoliopsida > Asparagales > Orchidaceae > Phalaenopsis > Phalaenopsis hybrid cultivar. Next base: position 209,748 of record JXCR01085339.1, on the reverse strand, counting down.
CTCTTTGATTTGGGGTTCAAAGGTCCTAAATTTACTTGGAGAAGGGGGAAGATCTGGGAGAGGCTTGACAGATTTCTAGTAAATGACTTATGGTTTAGAGAGTTCCTCCATACTTCTGTCCAACATCTGGCTATGAGTGGGTCTGATCATAGGCCCTTGCTGCTTCAAATATCTTCATCCTCTACTAAACCTAAAGCTAATTTTAGATATTTGAACATGTGGTCTAAGCATGGTGATTTTATTAACCAAGTGGCTAAGTCCTGGACTGATGTCCACCATCACATTCCTGGTATCAAGCTTTGGTTGTTACAAAAAAAACTCAGCAAACATCTCACAAATTGGAACTGGAAGGAGGTAGGGAACATTGATAAGAAAGTTTTTGAAGCTGAACAAAAAGTATTACAGTTAGAACAGCTAGTGGTTTCTGATTTGGGGTCTGATATGGATTTCCAGCTAGCTAATGAAAACTTATTGGAACTTATCAACATGCAAGAGGCTCTCTATGCTCAAAAGGCTAACAAAACCAGGTTCTGTGAGGGGGACAGAAACTCTAAATACTACCATGCTTGTATCAACTATAGGAGGAAAAGCAATACTATCCATAAAATTCTTTCTCAGGAGGGGCACTGGATTACCAATGCTGAGGGAATTGCTACTGATGCTGTACTTTATTTCCAGAATTTATTCAGGAACAACTCTACTTCCAACTCTATCATCAATGCTACACTTTTTGACAAAGAAAGGGAATTTACTGAGAGTCTATCCCTTACTAACATCCCTGATGAAAAGGAAATTTGGGAAGCTCTTAAATCCATAGATAGCACAAAGGTGGCTGGCCCTGATGGATTCTCTGCTGACTTCTACAAAAAGGCTTGGCATGTTGTGAAAGGTGAGGTTATTGCCACTGTCCAAAGCTTCTTCTGGGGGGCTGACCTTCCCAAATACTTCTCCTCTTCAACCATTACTTTAGTGCCTAAAGACAAAACTCCTTGCAAATGGGAGGATTTCAGACCCATTAGTCTTACTTCTGTTATCTCAAAGATAATCAGTAAAATCTTGGTCCAAAGACTACAGCCCCATCTAAACAAGCTCATCAGCAGGAATCAATCTGCCTTCATCAGGGATAGAAATATTGTGGATAATGTGCTCTTGGCCCAAGAATTGGTGCTGGACTTGGACAGAGTCACTAGAGGAGGCAATCTAATTTTCAAATTAGATATCAAAAAAGCCTATGATACTATAAGCTGGAGTTTCATTGAACAGGTTTTGATTGCTAGAGGTTTCTCATCCTCCTTTGTCCATCTGATCAGCAGATGGCTGTCAAACAATTTCCATTCAATTCTCATTAATGGATCCACTCATGGGTTTTTCAGTGCTTCTAGAGGTATAAAACAAGGTGACCCTCTTTCCCCTACCATCTTTATTCTAGCTTTTGACTACTTATCAAGAATTTTGAATGAGATGGCATCCAGGAAACCCCATTCTCTTTATAGTCACAAATCTTCCTTATTAATCAATCACCTGGCCTTTGCTGATGACATCATAATCTTCACAAAAGCTTCCAAATGTGCTGTCAAACTTTTATTGCAGAATCTGGAGACTTTTCAGGATGTTTCTAGTATGGAATTCAATAAACAGAAGTGCCTTTCCATCTACAGTAAGCAGTGCATCAATGAGTTTAAAGCCTGGGTTGCTGATTTCACTGGTTTCAAAAACAGTATCCTTCCTATGAAATATCTGGGGGCTGTTCTTATCAAAGGAAGAACTAAGAACATCCAATTTGATCACATAATTGACAAGGTACAGAGTAAATTGCATGCTTGGGAGAATTCCTTTTTATCTAATGGAGGTAGAATTACACTTCTCAAAAGTGTTCTTTCTGCCTTACCATCCTACTTACTACAAATGAACATTCTTAAAAAATCCTCTCAGAAACTATTAGAAGGTATCTTTAATAGATTTCTATGGGCTGGCCATAGGAAGCAAAAACACTGGACCTCTTGGGCTAAGGTGTGTAAACCTGCTGAGGAGGGTGGATTAAGATTCAAGTCTTTCTCCCAAATTATGCACTCCAATTTCTGCAAGCTATGGCTCAGATTTAGATCTCAGTCTTCCTTATGGGCTGAATTCCTGTGGGGCAAATATTGCAGAAATCTTCACCCCACCCAAATCTCAGTGGGTGTGGGGGATTCTCCAATCTGGAAAAGGATGTTAAAAGTTAGACAGGATGCTGAACAGTTGTTTGTCTGGGAACTTGGTGAGGGCTTGGTTAACATCTGGTGGGATAATTGGTCATTGGATGGTTGCCTTATTCAGGACCAGTTTGTCCCAGCTGCCCCTATGTTTGTGAAAGACATCTGGGCTCTTGGCAAGTGGAACCTTGCTCCTATCATTCCTTTCTGTAGCCCATCTCAAATAAGCAATATTCAGAAGCTTACTATCAAACCTGGGGTGAAAGACAAAATTGTGGTTAGAAAGAACCCTATCCCTTCTCAGCAACCCCATCTGGTACACTGGGGTCACACCATCTGGAATAAATTCCTTACCCCATCCATGTCCTTCTTCATTTGGAGACTTTTCTCAAAAATGATTCCCACGGATGACATCCTAAAATTGAAGGGTTTGAGGGGTCCTTCTAGATGCTTTTTCTGCTTGTCTCAAGAGGAAACAATTTCCCATCTGTTCTTTGAGTGTCATTGGGTACAGGATGTTTGGTCATTTGTGATTGGTAAACTTAGAATCCCAACCTTGCACCTCACATGGAAGATGTTCTATACTAGCTGGGCTGATTGGAGGGGTGCTGAACTCCAGGACATCCCCAATATTGTGGCATGGTTTGTGTGGATGGCAAGGAACCAGGCAAAGCATGATAGCTCCCTTATTGATCCTAAGAGGGTGGGTCTAAATTGTATTGCTTTTATTCAAAAACTGATCAACTTTAAAAAGTATAAGACTGTGTTGGAGATTGTTTCTTTTCTCAAGCCTCAAACTTCCAAAGTTGTGACTATCTGCTGGACTCTCCCAAAGCTTGGTTGGATCAAAATTAACATAGATGGCAGCCATAAATCCCAGTCTGCAGGCATTGGTGGGGTTTTTAGGAACCATGAGGGGAAATGCATCTTATATTTCCAATCTCCAATCAAGGCTGTTGACTCACTTGAGGCAGAATGTCAAGCAGTTTTCTGGGCCCTCAACTTAGCCAGATCTTGCTTGCTTGATCAGTTATGGGTTGAATCTGACTCCTTGCAACTTATTAACATCTTCCATGGGATCTCAAAAACTCCATGGAATTTAATCTGCTGGATGTCTGGTATTCATCAACTGTTTAAAGTTTGCTCTCTAAAGTTTTCTCATATTCACAGAGAAGGAAACAGACCAGCCAACTGGCTAGCTAGGAGGGGACTATTTACAGAAGTACCACTAGTTAGTAGAAGAATTCCCCCCCACTGGACTTCCTTTTATCCAGTGATCAGTTGCCTATCCCTTATCTTAGAAAGTATGTGTAATAGGTTAGAGAGGTGCTTCCCTTTATAAAGGCCCTCTCCTGTCACCTTCCTTCTCTTTGTATTTGGCTACATTTTAATGAATTGGAGCTATGCTCCTTACATAAAAAAAAAAAATATATATATATATATACATATAATTCTTTTTCCCCCCTAAGTCCATAAATCCTCATATCCATCGCACCTGATCCCACCTCCCCCATGTTCGCGTGAATCCATGGCTCACGCCTTGCCTCCCTCTCCCGTTCAAGACCAAGTCCTCCTCCTTTCTCTTCGATTGTGAGCCCTAGCCAAACCGACCAAGCCCCCTCTCTGATCGTGAAGATTTGGCCAGCGGTCCCGCTCCTCGTACGCCTGCCGCCCTGCAAAAAGCTTCCACGCCGTGCCACGCGAGCTGCTCCTCTACAACAAAGCTTCATCCTCTCCCCACACGAGGTTTGTCGCTTCTCTTGGCTCGGCTCACCGCCTAGGTAAGTGACGGGAAACACATCTCCTCTTCCCTGGCTATATAAATNGCTCGGCTCACCGCCTAGGTAAGTGACGGGAAACACATCTCCTCTTCCCTGGCTATATAAACCCCACTTGGGGAGGAGTTCTATGGTTGACTGAAAATTTTTGAAGAGGGTGGAGGTGCTGTCAAAATCTCCTCTAAATTTCCTTGGTTTGATTTTCCTTGCTCTGTTCATCTCGTGTGCTTGAGGCCTTTTGGAAGTGTTGTGGAGAATATTTGTGGAGGTTTTGGGGCTTAAATTTTGGAGAGTGGGAGAGGTTCTGCAAAAATCTTGAATGATTCTCACCTTTCGGTTGGTCCGTGCTTTGAGTGCTTGGCTCTTTGTCGTTCAATCCTCCCTGGTCTGATGCCTCTTCCTTCCTTTTTCTTCAGGCATTTGGGAAGTAAGAATTTCATTGCTTTTCTTTTGAATTTATTTGTGAAATACTTCATGTCATGAAAAGTGTTCCGATGTTCTTGGTTTAAATAGGAAGAATCATCTTCTTCTATCCTCTTAAATTTGGTTTATTGGCATGGCATTCAAATGAGTTGAGAAGTTTGTCATGGGATATGAGATGGATCGGCTTGGGGAAAACATTAGTCTCACTTAGATTAATTCTGGTTATGCTTAAGCCTTCATTATGCATTTCTCTCCTTGTCAACTTCTTTATAAGTAAGCTAGCTGAAACTTTGCTTAAATGTTGTTTAATGTAAGCTGAAATTTTGAGAGAGGAAAGAACATAAATGTTGTTTCTTTATTTTTCTCCCCTCAAGTTTGTATATGATGCATTTTGGGTTTTAAGTTGTTTAGAATATTGGAAAAGCTATGTGAGCAAAGCTTTATTTAAACTTTTCTAAATCTAATACAGAAGCTGTATAACAATTTGTTTCAAAGAAATTCACATACATACCACCCTAATTCCTGCATATTTACATATCTAACTCCCAAATTTCAATTCTCACATATGTGATATCTTGTCTCTGCATGCAATTGTGTTATTTTTTTTGAACTATCAAAAATTTGAGTGGTATGTATGTAAGTGCTACACATGTAAATACTTAAGAATTGCATGGTTTGTGTGTAAATTTAACTTAGTTCGCTTTCACTGGAGTGTGAATGCTAGATTTTTTTTAAATATGTGGGAATGGATGTTGACACATGCAAATCCTCTTTTGATCCTTCTTGGTCAGTTGCTTGATGTTATTGTTGTTTTGGAACATGAAGAACTTTGTATATAGGGGGAGTTGATTCTCTCTTCAATGTTTTGCTTATATACCATGTCATTTACCTGTATTTATATATGTATCACTTGGGTTAGCAAGTATGTGTGCAGAGTTTAGTTTGTATGAGTGCAGACTTTGCACATTTATCCCTAAAACAACTCTACATCACCAAAAGTGGGCGTCGATACATTCAGAATTTGGCTTCCTTCATACTTGTTCCCTAGACGTATATGCCTACACATGCAGATTTCTTGATTCACATTCCCATTTATGCACATAGCAATTCAAGCGGATAAAGACATGTACAAAATTCTTTATTTTTCATTGGTATTTATGCATATATAGCATTCAAGGAGGACTAGAAATGAGGAGAATTATATTTGCCAGATGATACGCTAAGATATGTTAAAATTAGTGGGCCTTTCGTAGAAAGCATGGAGTTGAGGGTGAAAGAGGATATGAATTCTGAAGTGTCGCAGTCAAAACAAAAAATGGAGATTTAAATACATGCCACCAAATCCTTATTTGTTTACATTTCTAACACCTAAATCCTCATGATAAATATAAGAAACAAAAATATAGTTGTCTATATCAAGAATCCTAGAAAAGATTTGGATAGTATCAATGCAAAACAGAAGAGTTTAGGTGCTAGATAAGGAAATATAGAAGGGTTGAGTGGCATCTTTTTCTTATGATATAAAAGATTTTGGTGTGTTGCTCCCCTTACCCGTGAACGTGTTTTGGTTGTTTCCCTTGTTGCCCCGGTCGGGAGCATTTATTTGGTTATGTGGGAAGATTTTATGCTTATTTGATGTATGAGGCTATCTATAAGTTCAAATATTGCGGAATTTTAATTTCGGCATGAGTTTGGAAGTATTGGTGGTGGTTTTTGCTGATGTCATTTTCTTTTGAAGTTTGTGAGATTTTAAACCTCATTTTGGAAAAGTATTTGGTGGACTTGATCAATCCTACGTCTTTGGGGTTCGAAAAATTAGTGCAAAGTGAACCTTTATGTTTGTTAGGAAAGACCTTGGGCCCTACTTTTCTAGGTCTTTTCGATACGAGTTTTGGGAACTGATGCATTCTCTTTTTTGGTGTTTTAGATTGATCAGTGCCTCCTCTCTCTCACCCCATTTTTGTTCTTTTCTTTCCTTGCTTCCTGGTTCGTTCTTTTTGATGTTTATGTCTGATGCATAAGTGTCCACGTATAGCCTTTTGCTATACGTGAAACCATCAAGCAAGCTCGCAAGTAGTCTTTTTGGGGCGTACAGTGGTGATGATAAAGGCACGCCGAAGATAGAGCAGAAAGATGTCTTATCCTATAACATCAAGATCCAGACATTTGATGAAAAACAGGATAACGGTATCCTTCACCGGCATAAGTCTAGCAGGAGTTGGCTCGAACCTCCTCAGGTTGTTGGCAGTCTCACGCCCGACAATGTAATCGACTCGTGGACAACAAAAATTTCTAAAAAAAAGTATAAGTTTTGACAAACCCTTTTCAAGCAAAAACATACTTTTCTACGAAACAAAAATTGATAACTCTTCTTTGCATGTTTAAAATTTGTATGCATGTTAGAAACATAAAACATACTTTAAAGTTGATTGTCCACATGACAAATACTTGTTTAAGCTGGGAAATAGCCCTTTAAGTGAGATTCAAGACACATTTCTAGAAGACTGGCGGGTTCTATACATTTGGGTGATCGAGTAGCCTTCGCGGACCCTCGAGTATAAATATATATCTGAGCCTAGCCTCATACGAGTGCTTGCGGTCCCCCTCACTCGAACTTTTTTTTTGTTTTATTGAAGCTTTGGGACAGGGCACTCGTGTTACTTTTCCTTTCTTTCTGAATTTCTCCAAGATTTTTGTGGATTCATTTTCTTTTCTTTTACTTGAGAGTTTTCTCGTTCATTTTCTCGAGTTTTCTGTCATGATTTAATGTTACACTCTTCTCCGGATTTGCTGGATGACGTTTCTTCCAGACTTCGCTTTTTACGATGCATTTAGACTTGCAATACTTAAGGAACAGCAGATCTCACGGGCATACATGTTTGCTTTACATTTTACAACACTTCATTTTCTTGCTTCTACTTGTTACTGTTCTTTCTATACAACATGTTATACTATTCCTGTTTCTGCCTGCTACTGTAACGTACAACATGTTATACTATTCTTATTTCTGCATGTTACTGTTCTTTCTGTACAGCATGTTATAGTATTCATGTTTCTATCTGCTACTGTACCATACAACATGTTATATTATTCATGTTTCTGATTATTACTATTCTTTCTGTACAGCATGTTACACTATTCTTGTTTCTACCTGCTACTGTTCTATGTTCATCCTACTGTTTGTCCTGTATTGCATATTTTATATTTTATAGCTTTAAGCATGCCTTCTCTTATATAAGACATTAGAGGTCTACAACCATAGGGTCATTCAATTTGACATCGTAACTGGACACCCCATAAAACTTAAACTCGTCAGGACAAGGAGCTTAGAGCGAATATCGTGGGCAGCACGACGAGGAACAACTTTAAGGTGGATCTGCAGTAGCAAAATACATTCACACCACCTATCACTTTCTTTAGTTCAAATAAAAACCCATAGGATCACTCTTTATGCTTTTTGTACAACTCTGTTGTACAATTATAAGTCCTAACGTTTTAGGATTCCGAGGTTACCGTGCGGTACGGTGTAAATCCTCCCATCTTTTTAGGCTATTTGTACAGTCCGATATTGTGTAAACATAAGTCCTAAATCATAAATATGTTGCAGGGTTGAAATATCAAATTAAATTATTTCAAAAGAAATAAAACCAAACAATAGGATAGTTAGGATATCTCCGGGGTTTCTTCGGGCTTGGATTCCTTAAATAATTGTTCCTATTTTGAGTCATTCCTATTTGATTTTCCCATGTCCAACTGTGAGAAAATAAACTTTGAAATCTTGAAAGCAAAACCACCTGATCTTAATCGAGAGTTTTCTTAAATGACTCTCATTCATTTAAGATATAATTAACTATAGGGGCTTACCCCTATAGGGAACCAGGAACCCAGATAAAATAAACCTTATTTAAACCTCGTATTAAGTAAGGGAACTTGTCGGCAAATAAGACAATTTCGCAGACCGAACGAATGTCACAAATTTTTTAGTCTAGATGATTGAATCCCTGTTACAAGTGATATATTTATTATTCAGGATAAGTGTATTACTTATATTATTGTATTAAATCATCTAAACTATTTAAAATGTGAAACTTGTTTGGTTTCACTTATTTTAAAAATTAAAATGTTACTTTTAAAAATAAAAAAGGGTTATATTTATATTTAAATTATTTTCAAAATCACAAAATCATCATTTTTTTAAATCACGAAGTTAAAAAAAAACGGCCGACAAGAGGTTGAAAGAATAATCAATGCTTGACAGTGGGAGAATTTTTTTATTTTACTGTCAAGGCCATTACTAGTGTAGTGATGGAGTTATATGCCAATTTTAAGGAGACTTCTGAAGACTGTGTTTGATCATGGGAAAATGTTAGAGTTTACTCCAACGAAAATTAATGAATTTAATCAGTTAGAAGATGTGCATAGCTGCCAATACAAATCATTTTATGCTACAAATGAGGCCTTAGATGAAGTTATCTCTTTTCTTATTGATGGAAGAGGAGCTTGGAAGGTGAAGAATGGTGTTAAGGTAAATTTTCCTCATTCTATGTTAAATGTAGTATCTAAGACCTGACACTACTTTATTTCTGGTAGAATGGTACCAACAAATCATCATAGTGAGGTTACAAAGGATAGAGCCATCTTGAACTTCTTTATCCATTAGCTGAGAAGGATAGATGTAGGCTCTATTATTTATAGGAACACCTGATCTATTTCTTTTAGAGAGACTACTGGTTGTTTAGTACACCATGCCATGATCTTCATACTATGTGAACAAGCGGGAGTTGATTTTAGAGTGGATGAGGAGAGGATTGAACCTCTAAAACCTATTGGGCCTGCTAATATAAAGACTTATGAATCTTATGTTGGATGGAGATCTTAAAGTAGGACGAGAGATATTCCTTCTACTTCAAGTACTACTTCTAGTACCCTACTATCCAAGAACCCTTGGAGTAGATGATGATCAAACATCGAGATACCTTGAGAATGGAAAGTAGAATTGAAAATATGGAGGCCAGAAATTCACACAATGATGATTTGACACGACAGAAGTTTGAATAAGATGCTGCTTATGAAGATGCGATGGTCAAATACATGAGGGGTGATCACTAATTTCAGTTACCTACTCACCCTATTTTTACTCCATATCAGCAACAAAATTTGGATGTGGAAGAAGAAGAAGAAGAAGATGTGATTGGAGATGCTTTAGTTAGATTTTTGTTTGGTTTATATTTGGTTGTACTTTATTGTTGAGACTGTTTATTTTTAGAGTGTAACGCTTTATTTTAAAAGATATGTTGAATTGTGAACTGTAGATTTGTGAGACTGTTTTTACATTGGGAATCATTTTAGTACTGTTGTTAGTTTTTAGTAAATTATTGGATGGATTTGTAGTTAACTCTTTCTCAGCAAATTTTTATATGTATTATGTGTTATTTAATGTTTTAATTCTTGTAGTTTTTCATATTAGTACCCGCAATATTTTAGAGTTTAGTTTCAAATCAGAAACTTCAACATGTAAGTCTTTTTTTTATGTATTAAATGTTTTCTTTCACCCTTTATTTTTTAAGTATTTTATGATAAATCTTTTAAAAATTTAAGTTTGGGGTGGGGGAGGGGGGTGGGGGGGTGGGAAATTATATTTTTTTCAAGGAAAAGAAACATAATTTTATTTATCCTCGATTAGTTATATTTTCAAAATATTTTAAAATGTAACATGATCATTGGTATTAGTGGGTAACTTTAGATAACTATATTTATGCTTCTAAATATATAGTAAACTTCAGTAAACATTTTTAATAATAAAGGTTAATTTTAGAGATTAAGATATTTGGTAGGATAGAATAAGACTACGTTTTTCTATTGTAAGTAAAAGAATTTGTATTTTTGAAGTATTAAAAATCTTAGAGATTCATATTAGAAGAAAAGAATACAACTTTATGAAAAATCTTTAAACCTAATATAAATTTATAAATTGAAGGAATGTGAAAAGTTTTTAACTTTAAGAAGAGGATAATGAAGTTTAAAATCATTAAAGGCTATCCAGATATAGTAATCCTCACAAAAAAAAAAGAAAATAAAAAGGATTGAAATTGATCCTGAAAAAGAGAAGAAAAGAAAAGATAGCGAAAGAAAAGAAAAAGATGTGAGGAGAAGCTTGAGGAGATGCCTAATTAAAAATTCGCTTCACATGAATCAACTTAAAGAAGAAGGTTTGACTACATTTGCTAAATTTATATTTCAATATAGCATATTTATTAGTAATGTTTTGTGATGTTCTGTTTCATATGGATATTCTAAGTGGTTTTAACTTGAATAATTTACAATTTTTCTTGAAAAGAATAGAGAATCAGAAATCTTGGATTTAACTGCTAGATATTCTTATACCTTTAGTACTAACTAGAGTTATTTTACATTTTTCTTAAGTTATGCTATTGTATTTAGTGGACTAAAATATAGCATTTCATAAGTTAAAATCTTTGTCATTTGTCATATTTTTATGTAGTAAAAGAGACACTGGAGAACAAGTAACACTTAAATTTGGGGGATTTTGATACACAAAAAATATATGCATTTTTAGACCCATATTTTATACTTATTTTTTGTGATATTACTCTTTAAAGGAAGGTATTTTTCATGTTTTGTTGCAGGTTGTTAATTTTAGGACTTGGAGCAAAAATGAAGCAAAATTGATGAAATTTGCAGTCAAAACAGAGTTTATGAAAAATTATTTAGCGCCAACGGCGCTGTTTGACAGAAAACACAAATTTATTTAAATGCCCATTGGCGCCGATGGCGCAAGTGTCGGTGCGGACTCTATTTCTAGAAAAATCAACGAATTTGAACGCTTTTGAAGAGTTTTTGGATGCACCTATTGGAAAATCGACCATAGGCTCTATTTAGTGCCAAAATTGATTAGAAAAGACTCTCTTCGCACTCCTTCGCTTACTCTTGGTCTTTCTTCGGCCCCTTTCGTGCCACTTTACTTCCTTCCATGCCATTCCACACAATTAGTCATTTATTTTCTTTATAGTTTTGAGTTTTTGTGGTGAGTTTAATAGTGAATTCTTCTCTAAGAGTGTTGAAGAGTGAGAGAAGTGAGAGATTTCTTCTTCCTACATTTCTTAAGAGAGCTACAAGAGAGTTGCTTTGAGAAAGAGTTTAAGATAAGTGTTTTTTGTTTATTAATGTTGTATGAACTTTCTTTTATATATGAAATTTGTGGTTTATTGTATATTTTTTATGAAGTCTCAGTAATTTCCTTTTTTCTTTCTCCCTACTCTGAGATATGGTGAAATTAAGAGATAGTTTGGATGTGCCAATATTAAAATATAAAATAAATTGTGATGGTTTTTTAACTCCGCTCTTAATTTATTTTTCAATTTGGCCAATTAAATTGTTAAAATATGTTGTGAAACATATGATTCGGGAAATGGAGTATGAGTTCTACAAGAGAGTGAGAATCACATTTAAGTCCATAAATGAGTATTTTGTTCATGGAATTAAGTGCAAATAAATAGGGAAATATACATTGTTGGGTGTAGAATTGGAGGTTTTTAGAGTGATAGACTAGAATTCCCAATTCGTTCTTACTGTTTATAAATTAAAACGAGAATTAGCCTTCATGGGACGGGAAGTGGGAGCCAGTATCCTCCTAGCATAGCCACAGATTGAGGAACTAAACCTAAGATTAGCCAATGATTTTTTATAATACTGAATCAGGGTAGAGAATTAAAATTGTTCCTATTTGGCACAATACATATTTAAAGCAATTATTTCATCTCATTTCACCAAAAACTCATTATAATGGGAAAGATGAATTTTCATATTAGAAAATTTTATCACATAAACATAGTTTAGTAGTTACTATTTAAAACTTTGCATTAAAATTTTTCTAGTAGTTAATAATTTAGTTTTGATAGTATCTTAAACATTCAAAATTAGTGACTGTAATTTTGTTTTATTTCTATGAATTTCCTAGTTAATTTATCATTACAAATTTAAAATTTCCTCTTGGGATCAATATTTAGGACTTAAACAAAAAGCGTTATATTACTTTATAACGATATGTATACTTGTGTAGAATCCCAACATTAAGTGCTTAACATTATTATTCATAAAATACCTCATCAAGTTTTTGGCAACATTGTAAAGCAAAGTCAACTTTATAAATTTTACACAACTATATTTTCTCGAGATCTCACACCCAAGAAGTTATGATATTTGGAAGCAAAAGTAAATTACAAAATGTAAAATGACAGAAACTAAACAACACTGTAAAAGCGTACCTGTCATCTTCTTGGCTTTATTGTTGAAGCATCAGTTTTCACAAAAATTTATATATAATTTTACAGAAAGTAAGTAGTTGAAGGTGTATCTAACAAACCCTGTATTATGACTTATTAGGACCTAAAAGATCTTAGTGGATGATCTTAGAAAAAAATATAGCAAGTTCAATTTGTCCTTGAAAATATCCAAGAGATTTCAAAGTGTTCGAGGAATGACTCTGAACTTCTTTGAAGATCTCTTGAAACGTTTGAGTTCATTTTAAACTTATCATATTGTTCTATTAATTATCCTAAGTCAAATTAAAATTGCCCCACTACTCGTTGAATCTTGACATTTTAATCATCCCGAGGACAGGATACCCACATAATCATTTGATATTTCACTTAAGAGTTATGTGAGTGAATATCCCTAAGGGAAGTTTAGGTCACTAAACATTTTATACTCATCACTAATTTTGGACTTGCAGTGCTTAGAAGTGTTTATTATCAAACGTGTTATTCTTTTTTTAAATCCCATCATATGAGTTTAAATATCAAGCCTAGATCACTGCCAAGCCCTTAACAATTTCAATGGGAAAATGATTATAAAATATTAGAAATTTAATTCAAATGGTTTGTATCCTGATTAAAAGATCAGATCATCATCAATTGTGGACTTAACATAAGTGAAATATCATCTCCCTAACTTAAACCCATCACTTCATAATCATTTGATTTTGATTAACTTCCAAATCTTGATTATTTAACAAATTATATGTTTATTCTTATCATGTAAAGGTGACAAATTAGTTTTTACCTTTTAACCCATTATGTTTCAATCAAATAGATTCATTAGGATCAAAAATACACATTTTTTCCTTTGGCTAATCCTAAATTTTGATTATGGCACCAAAATCTAAATTCCCACTTTTCCCTTAGGGCTCTCCACCACATAACTCACTAAGCATAACTCAACTCACTTTAAAATTTTTAGAGTAGCTTATCTATAGAGTAATTAAAGCATCAAAAGAGAAGATGTGGTTTTCGAATTTTAGCTTATTTTAAATAATCACTTTAATTTATAAAATAAGATATTCAAAATTAATTTATTTGATCAATCAAAAAAAAAGTTTTTGGTTTATAGAAAAATTATTAGAGATTCCCTTAGGTTAGAGAAACACTTGGCAAAATTCCATGATTTTTTTGAATTAAACTTTAGTTGTTATTTTATAATTTTTTAATGGTTTTTTAGTGAATTTATTAAAATAGAAAATATTTTTTATTTACAAAATTTTTTTTTTATTTTTATTAAACATCTATAAGTCCAAAAAACCCAGAGGAACATATTTAATATTTTTATGTTTTATTAATTTATTTATAATAATTATTTTAATAAGAAAATGAGAAAAATGCATTTTTTAGCCTTTCAAAATTAGAAAAAATGTTTTAGTGAGTCCTAAGTGATAAGGGGACAATTAGAAAAACTTTGAAATATTTTTGTATTTCTCGAATTTTTAATTAATTTTAATTTAAAATATAGTTTAAAAATAAACTATTTTAACAAAAATAATTTTTGTTTTTTCCTAAGTGTCTCTGATCACAAATATCTCAAAAAATTATTTTTCATAATTTTTATAAGTGTAATAAATTTAATATAATTATTTTTATATAAAATACAATGTTTCTTAAAAATATCAACTTTAGTGCTTAAATTTAACCAAATAATTTTCAAACTTTTGCAGTGAGTTAGAATGATTTTTACACACTATTTTGTTTTGATTTTATTAATTTTTGTTTAACATTTAATTTAAATAAATTGATACAAGATATACACACTGAATTAAATACAAAAATGTACAAAATTCTTCAAACCATCATAATATTTTTCCTAAGCTCCATTGTCCACAGGAAACCTATAAAATTTAACCCATAATTTTCCAAGTGATATTTCATTTTATGTAATTAATTTAATCATAAATAGCAATCTTAGCTTGGAAATTAGGGTTAGAAGCATAGAGATGTCCTCTAACCTTGGAAAAATCAGAGAACATAGCCTCCTTCATGAGGAACAAAACCTAAAAATTTTAAGCTATTATGAGCAATGCTTAGTCATAATGAATTGAAACACCACAGAGAATATTTAGTTAATTAAAAAGCAAAGAGTCAACATATAATTTTTATTTCTGATTCACATAATTCTCCTCTGTTCATTGAGTGAGAGGGTACTTTTAATTTATTTTTATGATTTTTCTATGAAAAAATATGGATTTTCAAAGTTCTAACATTTAAATTAATTTGAAAAATCCATATTTTTATATTTAAAATAATCAGTGTCAGCACAACCTCGTCCTCTCCGAGCTTTCCATGCAGTGTTCCACTATTTGAGGCTGTCAGCCACCTCAGTGCAACGCGTCTCAGAGTTCATGTTCCAAAAGTCCATCCAACGCGATCTCAGCCGTTCAAATGATACACACGCAATCGGACAACTGTGGGTCATCGTCCCTAAATGACCTAGCCAGTAAGTCATCCATAGATAAACCTTAAGATCTCAAGTTGTCTCAACATAATCACTTCAAGTATGTTCCTACACCTTCATCTACTTAAGACACACCTATCTATATGGTTGATTGAGCATGAAATACAGTATATATGTATAAAGAATCAATTTAAGCTTAGTTTAGGGTTAAGGCTCAATATCTTTGTCGGAGAAGGGAGGCCTGAACCAAATGGTTGTAGAAGCTTCAAATGGGTCCAACAAACCTCTAAATGAACTCTTTGGCTGTGATGAAATGTCTAGGTATGATTTTGATCAAAGCAAATTTTGGGTGTTGGTCGAGAGTTAGGCTAGAGGCTTGTCTGCACTATTTTTTATTAGAGTTGTTGCCCGTTGTGAGATGTCGACAACCAGAATCGAAATCACATCACCCACTTCAGAAAGACATTTAATTTACATATATG
>JXCR01085339.1:164241-193849 GCA_002079205.1 Phalaenopsis hybrid cultivar | reverse complement strand
TATATATATATATATATATATATATGAAATCAAACTGACATCATATTTTTCATAATTTCAACGAAAGAGCACTATACCTCAAGCATTGTATCTATTCCCGAAGGATAAACACAAGAGTTTTGATTTTGGCCACTTTGAGCTCCCTTGAAATGATCTAATGCTTTTTGAGGTAGAGGGAAGAAGTAAACTAATGGCAAGTGGAACTTAGCCAACTCAGGGAAGTTTAATTTTGGGTTTTAGTCACTTGGAGTTCCCTTGGGCTGGATAAATTTGGTGGCTTTGGTCGTGGTTGGCCAGAGTCAGGCCACTTCTAGGCTGAGGGAGGCCAGGGGGTGCTTAATGATGGTTAAACACTAATGTTAAAGCATGATGGCAAAGATATTTTAGTTTACGCCAAAAATGGAGTGAAATTCCCTAAATCAAGGGACCATTGATCCCTAGCTCAATAGGGTGGGCTTGGTGAGTCTAGCCGGTCACTAGCATCCAGAAGATGGTTGCAGAGGCTTTAGTTTGATCAATTTGGCATGGGTTGGTCAATCTTAGTGCATGGGTTCAATTTGTGTAAAATTGGCTTGGAGTTGGGTTTTCATTGGGCTATCCATGACATTGAGCTCAATTTATTTAGCAACTTGGTGTGGATTATTGTCAAAAAGAGTCTAGAAAAGATTTGGAGTGATTTTGAATTGATTTGGAGGGTCATTTTGGTAAAATTTGGGCACTTGGTCAATTTTGAGGGTGTTGAGTTAGACTTGGGTTTGAGTTGGTCTAGAGTTTTTTTAAGGCCCAATTGATGGTTCAAATCATCCTTAAGAATTATCATGAAGAGTTTTAAATATTAGTTGGGTGGAAATTTTGAGGTTATAGGGTTCAATTTGGTTAAATTTGGAAACTTGAACAATTTGAGGCAAAATTGGGGGTTTTGCTCCAAGTTGGTTTTGAATGAAATTGAGGCTTGAAAAAGGCCAATTTAAGGTTCAATTTGGTGTGTAGAAATGTTGTAAAGAGTTTATGATTCAATATTGGGGCAATTGGATCGATTTGGAGGTACAATTGAGTGAGATTTTGGTCGTGGGTCAACATGGGGCTTTTTGATTTAGGTTGAAAATATATTTTAATGTAGGTAAGTTGATCTTGGATTTGGTCACAATAAAGCTTGGGTATGATGAATTTGAGCTTAAAATTGAAATTGAGGAAAATTGGGATCATAAATTGGGGTAATTGGGCCTTTAAATGCAATTTGGAGATTTTGGTCAAAATTGATCAAATTGATTAAATTGAGCTCAATTTAGTGGTTCAAATTGAGTTTGGGGACAGTTGAAGTAATTTGAAGGATTTGGGACAATTTAAGTCACTAAGGGTATTTTGGTAATTTTGGCCAAATGAGGGTTATTTTGGTAATTTTTAAAATTTTGCAGTGTTGTAGGAAATTTGGATAGTTTCAAATGGTTTGAAATGATTTTTGAACAAATTTGGGTATTTTGAGTTCTTTTGGGAATTTTGGCCAATTTTAGGGTTTCAAGGGCAATTTGGTAATTTGGGTAGAATTGGGGGCAAAGGCTAAGTTTAGTATTTTGGTAAAATTATGTTGTCAATCACCCTGTATGAGCCATGGACCAATAGACTTCCCTACTTTAGATCCTCCATGCATTGGTTTTAGCTACATCTTAGTCTAGGGCTAATGGGTCTACGGGACCATCTCCACGAGTCTCCCAAAAGGCTAAGGGACCAAAGTTTGGTTAGCTTGGGCTTAAGGTAGTGAGTAGAAGTGTAATGTGTAAGTGTGTGTGTGAGAGAAACCAAAACCACAAAACCAAAGGGCTAACTTTAAGGTCAGGTAATCATATGGGTACTCACCTTGAGCTCCCCCATATTGACCCCACCTACTAAGTGCTAGAGGTTAGGACCAATATGTGGAACTTCAAGTTGAGTGAAGAATGGTTTTGAATTTCTAATGGTGAGGGTTCTTATCTGGTCCTCTAAAATAGTCAACAGGAAGTCCTATGCCTAGACTTTAGGCTACTAAAGAGGAAAAACTAGACCTCAACCAAAAGTGAGGTCAATAGTTAATATGCTAAGAAAATGCAAAATGTAAATGCAAGACTATTTATAAAGGTTTTAAAATGCAAAATTACTTCTACTCTAAACAAATAGTGTTTGAAGAGTTCAGTTTTTTATAAAGCATCCTTCCCCTTACAATGAGTTTTCAATTAGTGTAGGAAAATTATTTTAGAATATAACTAAGGTATTGTGCCAAATAGGAGCAATTCCATTTTTTACCCTCTTTCTAGTGTATAAAGAACATTGGCTAATCCTAAGTTTAGTTCCTAAACTCGTGGTTAGGCTGGAAAGTTACTAGCTCTCACTCTAGAGTTTTCACTTTCCCTCCCTTGAGGGCTAACATCTTGCTTAAGTTTTCAAACATCTGGACCAAATTAGGGATTTTTGTCTATGACCCTAAAATCTCCAAATCTACTCCCATCAAAACTTATTTCCCTATTTATTTGCACTAAACTTCAAGGACTACATTCTCATTCATGAGACTTATTGTGATTCTCACCATGTTGGAACATAACCACTTTCGGATCACTATATTTTACAACATATTTTAACAAATCAATTTGCCAGATTGACAAGTAAATGAAGCATAGAGTTTGAATCATCAAAATTTATGGAAATTTAAAATCACTTCTTCTAAACTACATTTCTACACATAATTATTCCTTATTGCAGGGAGAAAGAAAATGGAAACTACTCAGATCTCATGAGCAAAAAAGTAACAACACATTGATTCATAGATAAATAATAGTTTGTAAGGCAAGACAAAGTAAAATAAACAAAGCACATAAGTTATCTTAAACTCTTTCCCAAGAAATTCTTGAAGTTCCTTTAAACCACTACTCTCCTTACAATTTACTCTAAGCTTGCTTGGATTTTTTAGTGAAGAAGATAGCTTTCACTTCTCTCTTCTCCTATTCTCCTTCAAACTCATAGCAAGCCTTCAAGACTTTCTCCACTCTTCAAAGAATCCACTTCTCTACAAAAGATACTCTTTTCTTTCCCATAAAAGTCTCTCTTTTGAATCGCTAGAAATCTCTTTAAATATAGGTCTCAAAATCCTCAAGAGTCTCTTTAAACACCTCTTTAAAGTTTTTCCAAATTCAATTGATCTTCTAGATAACTGTTGCTGGCACCTATGATCCATGCTTTCTGTTGTCTGGCACCTAGTTGCTAGATCAGCGTTGGCATTTTTGCTTCATTTGACTCTAAATAGTCTATTTTCACTCCATTTGCTCCATTTACTCCATTTAGCATATATTCAACCAGAAATATAAACAATACCTTTCATTAAAGTGCAATATCATTAAAAATAGACATTAACTACACAAATAAAAGCAATATATCTTAGGCATAACAAAATCTTCCAAACTTAATTATTACTTGTCCTCAAATAATGTATTTCATTAGAAAATATGTTAACATGTTTTAATATGTGGTAGTTGGTTTCATTAAAAACTTGTATAGTTTTGTCCTGTGAATGTGTTATTCATGACTTTAGAAAAATCTTAATAATTCAAGTTAACTTGTTTACTAATTGACTTAAGAGGTTGCACCTATTCTTCCCAACTCACATATCTGACTCCTGATTGCTTATATAAAGTAAAAATCAGGGTAGGGAAAAATAATCCTCCAGTAGGCTCACCTCTAGAAGAAATGTTCTGATAAATTATAGATCCAATATTTATATTCTTCATCTATTGAGTGTAGAAATTTAAGTATGCTCTCTCCTTTGTCACCTCACTAAGATGATTAATGGGAAGAAATCGTGCATAAATAACATAGAGGCATGCCTTGGAGGGTGAATTTAACATTGAGGTAGAAAATTTTACCTTATGTTTGTCCTTAATTTTCCAAACTCTACTGCTGTCAGTCAAAAATGCTATCACATCGTCCAACTGTGATGTAGAAGACTCAAATGAAGAATACTCATAGTACATAACATTTGGTAATTATAATATAGCATTCATGTCCTCAAGAGTAACTTCCATCTTACTTCCTCAAACATAAAATAGATCATCAGAAACTTCAGGGAAATTGGCATAAAATTCCTGGATTATAGAAATTACTCCTACTACGGTTAAGTAACAAAAACATTCCCAACGTCAAGCTATAATTAAGCTTTCAACCTGCTTCCCCGGATTGAGAAAAGCCATCTTTCAAATCAACTTTCTATTCACATGGAGATCTTTGTATCTAAATTGAGCCTACATATTGGAAAATTTCTTTGAATTGAAATCAAATCTTCTTTTTCCTCGATTAGTTTAAGGAGCTATAATCAATAAAAAATTCTAAAAAAATCAACATAATTTTCAAATAATTTTCTTAAACTCCCAATAATAATTTTCTATGGTAAAAAAATTTCTATAATGGATCAATCACTCGTTTCTTCCAAAAATCTAATATTTTGGCACATGAGCAAAGTGTGAAGAATCAATGGTGAAAATAAAAATTATTGCAATAATGTAAAGCTCTTAACATGAAGTGATCAAATCCAAAGTTTTTAAGTTAAGAAATTTTTCTAAAATCCATGATTTGAGAAGCCCTAAGAAGCCTTTACAGTGTTTTTTTCTTAAAATCTGAGAAGAAGAAGAAGATGACGGCTTGGGCAAAACTTATGTTTTTAACCAAGATTTTTGATTTAGGTGAACCGACACTTAGCCAAAAATTCTGGCGCCTAAGCGCCAAGCTCTCTGGTTTTTGGCTCCTAGGCTCCAGATTTCGGCGCCTAGGCGCAGCTGTCTAGATTTTGGTTTTTCCTTTTTTTTTTAAATTTCAACAATGAGCACTACACACCAAAGCAATACAAACCCTAGCAAGCCAAATTCAATATGTTTAAACAACTTCAAAAAGTTAATTTTCAAAAAAAAAACAAACAATCACTTGTTTTTAAATGTAAATCCAATCCCCATACAAACACTAACATATGACAATCACAACCTTCAATCACAATTTCTGAAATCACTCTTAGGCTCTTAATCATTCAAACAACTCTAAATAGTAGAAAACCTATAAGTACACCATAGAGTTAATGCTCAATCAATACCAAACATTTTCAAACATACAACACAAAAACAAGCACATATAAAAGTTACTACAAAAAATCACTCCAAATAGGTTGTCGACAATTGAGCATATCCATCTCTACTAGTCTGAAATGTGAACTGATGGCTGAATTAGAACATTGACCATTATAGCTCCCTCTACTAATAGAAAATCAAATATGTCATAATTATTGCTATGGAGTTTCACAATACTTGTGCAGGAGTGATATCGTATTGACTGAAGATCACCCAAAGTCCTTAATAGAGTGGCATACATAAGACATACTTAAACCAATCCCTATAAAACATGAGATTCACTTCAAAACTATTTGTTGCCCTATCATAGATTCAATTTCTCTAACTTGGACGACCAAATGGTAGATACAAGTTTCATAGAGAAGCTTCACCTCATTTTAAGTCATTATGGTTGCCTTGCTCATTAGAATTGGTAGGCACAAACAAGAATCATAGGTAGAGCATGGGGAAGAAAAACAAAGTTAAAGAAGAAGGGAACATAATAGCCTCACAACAAAAATGAACTATTGCCCTTGTTTATATGGTGAGGAGACCATTCTATAAAGTACACTAATAAAGGGTCAGAGAGATATATAGTTTGAGTCAATATATAAAAGTTCATTTTATAAAATAAAATTTATAAGTGTCATTCAAAATTTACTGCAAGTTGAAATATTTTACATGGAGATTACTCATATATTCAACTGAGACATACTCTCACTCAATGAAACAGTCACTTATGCAAAATCTCACCTCCTAACCTAAAGCTATCCACCCGACCAATCTCGAGCTAAACTCCAGAAGGTGAAATGCTTCCGAAATAGAAAACAACCTCATGCTAAGTTCTTTCATTTCCTCGTGAAAGGTGATCATTTATCCAAAAAAGGTAGCCATCTCTCCATCCATTATATCTACCTTTTCAGCACAGTTCAATAACTCATACATCTCCTCATCTTAGGTAAACCTAGCTGTCAGAGCAAGGAAAGAATCCATCACTCCTAGACAGTGTGCTAGCAACTCAGAGGAGATGTGTCTTCCACTAGATGCATCCCCATGGCCTCATTGGGGCTGTCAGGATGGTTGCCTTGCATGGGAGATAATGAATAACAACAAGTCCTTGATCCACTGTAGTTGGAGTCACAATGAGATTCTCACTAGAGTTCACTGAATAAGAACTAATTTTTGTGATATACATAAAAAGGTGAGTGACCAACACCTTTATATATGCTTAAAATACAAGATAAATATGGACGTAATAAATATAAAATAATTGTAAATTCACACTTATCAATGCATTTATACATATCGCTCAAGTAATATAGGGCTCTAATGGAGTCCTAGATATCAATCCCACAGGGAGTAGTTTAGAATTATGGACTAAGACCTCATTATCGCTCAAGTAATATAGGGCTCTAATGGAGTCCTAGATATCGATCCCACAGGGAGTGGTTAGAATTGCAGACTAAGATTTTAGAAAAGCAATAGTTTAATCACAACAATGAAGTTCAAATTGCTTATCTGTCAGTAATAGACAATTGAAATAAATAGATAATTTTAATAACAAATAAATAACTAATGATACTAAGGAGGGTGTTCAATATATAAGAAAACATCATTCTCCTTGTCAAGAAATTATAGTGAATGGATAAAGTGAACTAGTTCAATTTAGATTGTGTCAAATATGAGCATACCTATTCTTTACCCTTTGGTCTAGGCATAAAGAACATTGACTAATCCTACGCTTGTTAACTGAATCTACAGCTAGGTTGGGCGGATACCGACTCTCACTTTAGAGCTCCCACGTTCCCCTCACCTAAGGGCTAACGTCTACACTTCAACACCCAAACGATAGGACCGAATTGGGGATTTTAGTCTGTCACTCTAAAATCTCCAATTCTACGCCCAATAATATTATTTCCTTATTTTTTTGCACCCAACTTCCAAGGGTTTTGACCTCCCTGAATCTTGGATGTAATCTTCACTTTAGTTGTAAAACTCAACATATTTTAACAAATCAATTCGCGAGATTAAAAGTAAATTAAGATCGAAGTGAAAAGTTCATCACAATTTCTTAAACATTTTCATGGTTCACCAATTCAAATTACCATTTCATAATTCTCGAGACAAGGAGAAACATTTTCATGGCTTCACCAATTCAAATCACCATTTCACAAATCTCGGGACAAGGAGAAAGACAGAGAAAACTACTCAGAATCATGGGGAAAACACAACAAAACTCGAAATTCATATATAAAATCAAAGTCATACAAACTACATCAAGTAAATAACTTATCTCTCATGGGGAAAACACAACAAAACTCAGAATTCATATATAAAATCAAAGTCATACAAACTACAAAGGGGAAAACACAACAAAACTCGGAATTCATATATAAAATCAAAGTCATACAAACTACAACAAGTCACTATTTCACAAATCTCAAGACAAGGAGAAAGACAGAGAAAACTACTCAGATCTCATGGGAAGATCGAAGTGAAAAGATCATCACAATTTCTTAAACATTTTCATGGCTTCACCAATTTAAAAACATTTCACAAATCTCGAGACAAGGAGAAAGACAGAGAAAACTACTCAGAACTCATGGGAAAAATACAACAAAACTCGAAACATTTTCATGGCTTCACCAATTCAAATCACCATTTCACAAATCTCGGGACAAGGAGAAAGACAGAGAAAACTACTCAGAATCATGGGGAAAACACAACAAAACTCGAAATTCATATATAAAATCAAAGTCATACAAACTACATCAAGTAAATA
Organism: Phalaenopsis hybrid cultivar; assembly: GCA_002079205.1. Taxonomy (NCBI): domain Eukaryota; kingdom Viridiplantae; phylum Streptophyta; class Magnoliopsida; order Asparagales; family Orchidaceae; genus Phalaenopsis; species Phalaenopsis hybrid cultivar. The sequence goes on along the minus strand of JXCR01085339.1, from coordinate 185,953 downwards.
ACTTATCTCTCATGGGGAAAACACAACAAAACTCAGAATTCATATATAAAATCAAAGTCATACAAACTACAAAGGGGAAAACACAACAAAACTCGGAATTCATATATAAAATCAAAGTCATACAAACTACAACAGTAAATAACTTATCTCTAATTTCTCCCCAAGAACACTCCTTGAAGTTCCTCTGAATCTCTTCATTTCTTTAAAACACACAAGGAAAAACACAACAAAACTCAGAATTCATATATAAAATCAAAGTCATACAAACTACAACAACATCACAAATCTCAAGAAAAGGAGAAAGACAGAGAAAACTACTCAGATCTCATGAGGAAAACACAATAAACTCGGAAATTCATATATAAAATCAAAGTCATACAAACTACAACAAGTAAATAACTTATCTTTAATTTCTCCTATATAAAATCAAAGTCATAGAAACTACAATAATAAATAAACTTATCTCTAATTTCTCCCAGAAAACTCCTCGAAGTTCCTCTGAATCTCTTCCTTTCTTTACAACACACAGAATTCTTCTTCAGAACACTCCTCGAAGTTCCTTTGAATCTCTTCCTTTCTTTACAGCACACAGAATTCCTCTTCAAAGTAGCCAGGAGAAAAAAATCTCTCACTTTCCCTCCACTCTTACAATGTCTCGAAGAATTCCTCACAATTGTTACACTCTATTGGAAATTCTATACACTAATGGAACCACTCAAACCTTCAAGGCCTCTAGACTCTTCCAATTTTCCGCCAAAATGTTCTTTTAAAGTTGTGGATGAGCTTTCCCAAGAGTTGCCTAAGCATCCTTTCAAAATTTAGCCTTATCCAAAGCTTGAGTAGGCATAACCATCGATCTCGCCGTCGGCGGCCTAAAGGGCGCCATAGGCGGGCTTCTGAAGAATTTTTTCCTGTAGTCTCCGAGAAAACTCACCGTTGGCGTGGTCGAGGGCGTCGTCGGCGGCCTAGTTCAAATCTCCACGTTTTGGTCCTTTTCCCTCTAAATTCGCTCCTTTTTGCATACTTTTGATCCAATGATCCTAATACATCATTCCTACAATAAAACATAAAAATACCTTTCTTTAGAGTGCAATATCGTTAAAAACAGTATAAAATAGGTATGAAAATCTCAACATATTTTCCTTAGGTCAGTGAGCTAAATTAAAAGTCTTTATAATGAAGAATAATTTGAAAAAAAGAGTGAAAATTAGAAAAGAAATACTAAAATTCCTTGTACCAAGGATTCAATCCATTCATACATGGTAAATGACACCTTGTCGCCACAAACATTTTTTGGCGCTTCAACTTGCAGTGGAATATCGATAGTCCCTTACACTTGGTTGGTTCAACTCGGTCAGTCACTCCCTATGACCCATTTGGCTGTTAGAGTTCAAGCCTTAATGGGAGGTGAGACTAACAGCTTGGTAAGAGGATCAACCAATCAAATTTTGGTCTCCACCTGAGCATCTTTCTGTTGGGGACTACTGAGTAAAGAAAATGATCCTACGCAGTCCTCCAGTTGGCATCTTCCTATTCTTTACTTTAACTAACTGATTCCTTTTCTCACCCTTTGATGAAAACTTCAGCTTCTCGTTGAATACTTTGAGGTATGATGCTTTATCATAGGCTTTAGAATTAACAACCACTCCATTCAACTTGGTGGTACTTGAGTTTAGACTACCCATGCAAGGAGAAGATAGGAAAGAGATGAGGGATATTAGCTCTTAACTCCAATTTATAGTAATGCAGAGCACAAAAATATAGGGTGTTCAATTATTGATTTATTGAATTATCATAAATAAAGTTTGTTTTTCAGTAATTTCTTTTATTCGTATCACAACATGAAATCCAAGAAGCAAGAAAATACATAAACTAAATATGTATACGAGAAAAGCCCCAGCATGAATCTCAAAGAGATCTGACATTACAATTGATAGAAATCATATCAGTGGATGGCCCACCAGCAAATGCTTGATGGCCCAATTTCTTATCAGTGCTCTCAAGGCCAAAAAAAATATAGGAAACTGAGTAGCTCAAATTGGAGCTATTTGATTAGAATCGAAGTGCAGGGGGATTCAACCCATTCTCCTCGGTGAACCAACCCAAAGTTGAGGCTAACCCATTGGGTCCAGCAATTCTATTGGAGGAATCCATTAGTCTCCCTAAATGCCATAGAGAATTAGTAAAATGATTCTCAGCCATCCCCAAACTCTCTTCATCTAACGGCGACATCCTATCAGATTACGATAACCTACCCTCTTCCTGATAACCTTGCTTTGTTATGCCTAATGTAGCTCGTTATCCAGGATTGAGGGTTTGCAGTCAAACTTGACGAACCGATTGACTCAACCTAGAAGACCGAGTCCATTTTGTTAACCCTTTACCAATAAAAGATCAGTCAACTGGATGCATCAAGCCTAGCCGTCAGAAAATATTCACCAAGCATTACCGACCAATAACACCTATCAAGTACTCACCAGTCGAACCCGCCAAGTCCTAGAGCAGTTAGGCTCTAGGCCCACACATGTAAAATACTAATAATACCCCTTGTTATCCCCACAAAAGCAAGGGCATAAAAATAATTTCAAATATTGTCCTCCTTTTTCTTTGAATAGAGGATCATTCTATGAATAAAATATTACTTATGTTTCTTAATTTATTATTGATTAGAATGTGTTTCTCTATCTCTTTCTTTCTCACTCACAAACACATGTTTTATATTTTATTTTTTAGTTGTGATTCAAGACAAATTCAGATTCAACAACAACATTAGTTATAAAGCTAATATGCAACGTGGTTGTTAAAACATACTTTTATGCTAGGCTTCTTGTTCTTTTTCTTCTCTCCTCAAAGGTCAATGGAACCGACTCCTATAATATTTTTAATATAACTGTAACATTGAAACAATTATTCAATTTCTCTCATTCATTATTATTTATATCTACTATATAATATTAAGGACATCATCTCTATGTGAAATAATGTATTAATGGAATTGTTTATCACTTACTTTTTTCTTATTTTTTGAGGAAATCATATAAAAATTTTTAGTTATAACTTTATTTTTTTTTGTAGGCAATCACAATTTTCATGTGAAATTAAAATTTTAAATGTTTTTTTCTCATTGGTTATCAATATTCTGCTACATAACATAATTTTAAAATAAGATAATTTATTTAAGAGTTTTATATAAATGCAGCTTTTATGGTACGTAACACTGTTTTCCGTGATCTATGGACTTCAAATTTTTAATTGAAGCAACAAGATGACGATTAAGAGGAGCACGATTTAATGGTCCCTATTTACTTTATGGCACCTTTTTTTATCGATGATTTTTGGCCTCATCCAATGTTGTCGCATCGGTAAGCCATGTGCTGATTGTCTAGGAAACATTAGAAAAAAAACGCATATTAATTTGCATAACTAAAGCCAATCGGCCCCAAGCTGATAGGAGTGGCAAATCGTTGCCGAGAAAACAACTCATCAAGAAACAAATTAGATGGACGTCCAAGTCTTTATACCAGAGGGAGCTGATCGATACAGAGGTATATACTTCACGAGAACTGACCTAATGGGAAGATCATTTCCGCTAATATCTTTAGCTTCCAGCAGATATGAAGGCCTCTCATCGGAGTAAGCCTCAGTAAAAAATCAACGGATTTGAACTGAACGATTTAGACATGCTGAGCCAAGTCAAGTATGTTAAACAGACAAAGCAAACTTCAGAGCCTAGTCAATTATGTTGGGCCGACTGAGCTAAAAGGTAACTCGATGGTGAGTCCTTGTTTATAGAATACCAGATCCCTTTGACAATATCACCTCTTTTAAGTCAATTGTATGCCTTCTCAGAATCAATAACGAGCTGAAATGCCAACACTTTTTTAGGATGCTATAAGATTTATCCTTTAAATTGTTCAACGGATTACCAACAAGAGTTATCACATTGACTGCAGATTTCAACTTGACGTTCATCGTATAATGTGCTAGCACATAGAAACCTTACAAAAGCTTGTAAACTCTTATACCACTTCGCTAGCGATAGAGCTCTACCATGTGTGTTTTTATCACCCACTTCTAGAATGAGATGCTAGAGGTTTGGGATCTAGAATGTATGGTTGCCCATGTGACCCTAGCCTAGAGACAAAAGGAAGGACCTTTTCATTACATGTTGGTTTTACATCAGCTATGCATGCTAGTAGAGTTGTTGGAACTTTTCCACAATCATATATCAACATAAAAATATAATTATTCTCCCGACACATTCAAAATAGAGTTAACCAACCATCACCCAAAAAAGACGACCCATGCATGGAGACGGATGGAGCCTAAGATACAACAACCCATATACTCCGACTAGAGTCCTCTTTAAAGACTCTCCACCACCCCCATATAATTGGGCAATCGGTAGAAATCAGTATTGAGAATTTCAACCTCATTACCCCAAGCAGAAGTCATCTCGATATGTGGATTGATAGCCAATTACTTACAAGACTTTCATGCCAACTCATTTAACAATATTAATTGATAAAATAGTGGAGGCAACTCAAAACAAGGATCATTTCACTAAGATGAATCTTTTGAAAACTTGAGATTATGGGTCTATTTGGGGCAGCTGCAACTTATCCAGCTTATCAGGATAAGCTGCTTATCCTGATAATCTGATGATAAGCAGCTTATTCGCATAAACTGTCATGTTTGTTTTGTGCGTTTAGAGAATAGTTGATTCTGTAAAAATGACCAATATTCCCCTGTTTTGGTTAAGCTGCAGTTGCTTGCTTTGTGCATTTTGTAAACAGCTCATTTGTAGATTTTCTTTGTTAAATGAAAAATCTGTGACGCAGAGGTTGTAATTTTCTCAACAAAATGATAATGTATATGTGTTAGATATTTTTGAACACCTTAATCCTGTTCAGAATCATTCGACACCCACAAAGCACCCAAAAATTCCAACATATTATTGATTTATATAAAATGTGGAAAGTTTGCAAAGTTTAAATGTTAAGAAATGTAAATACAAAATATTTGAGTTACATTTATATCTCTCAAATATTTGCGATAACATCAAAGAAGCACAATTTCACAATAAGAGAAAACTAACACCAATTAGCTGATCCAACAACAGGATCAACCCTCCTTCATTAGGCACAAAGTAGTGTCATTAACAGTCAAAAATTCACTTATAATGCACAAGAAATTCCTCCTCAAACCTATCTCACAATGGAGATTTAACAGCTCATTCAAAATTCCCCCACCCCAACCTTCAACATTTCTACAGGCATACAACTGAGAGGAAAGTGAACTCCCCAAGAATTTACAATTCAAAGATCTAACAGCTAAAAGAAAAAATTTTTATAACCAAAGCCACATTAATGCTCGCATAAAGATCCTCTAATCCCACTCAAAAGGTACTAATGGCGAATGTTAAGAAAAAAAAAAAGCAAGATGGTGATTAGAAACAATCCTTCAATATTTGGTCTAATAATACTTGTCTATTACAATCATAGACATCAGCAAAACCTTTATGAGGAATAGAGAATAATTCTATACAAGAAAAATTTTTCCATGGACTAGTGATCAAAGAAGAAGGAAGAAACGATGGTCTCTCTGCGCTGCGATTCGAAGAAAAGAAAGGAAGCTTACAAAGAGGAGATGACGTGTGGCAGAGGTAGAGGAGTTGTCGAGGGAGATGAGAGATCTGATGGGATGAGGCAGAGGAATGTCAAAGCAAATAGGTTAAGGCAGAGGGAGCAAGGGGCAGAAAATATATTTTGCTCGTATGAAACGCAGATCACAAGGGAGACCCCACATTCGGTGTCTAATAAGAAAGGTGCGAACGACGGTTAAAAACACTCCCTCGTAACATTTTTTTCCAAACAGCCGGTAGCATTTTCAAAATTTCACCACTATAAATAAGCTCTCCCAAATGCACCCTATATCAAAGACCCAAAAAAGTCATAGTGATGATTGACATAGAACAATCCCAACACCTCTAAAGTCTGATCAATGGTTTGATTATGTCCGAAAATTTGAAGGAGATTATAACTTATAGAGCAACAACACTACAACAAGGAAAGCCCATGCCTAAGGCACTACAAATGAATTGAAGCTTATTCAATCATAACAGAAGGCATCGTTCCTGCCATTTTCTTAAGAAGGAAATGTCATTTAATTTTTCAAGCAAGCCTAACAAGACTTTTGTCATGTGAGTTATGCTTTGCTACCCTACTAACACAGTGCAAACTGTGCCCTCTATTTGTTCTTACTAATGAAAATCTACCTTCTAAAGGAAACCTTTATAATGATGCCATCATTGTCACACCCTAATAGATAATTGTTAGGTTGAAAAAATAATAATTGGCACCAAATGTTCATTAAATATTTTATTTAAACTTATATTCAACAAGACATATTTTGATACCCCCCATATTTGGATTCACTTAATCAATTCTACTAGTTTTTTGGCAAAAATAAAGAAGTTCTAAGGACCTCACCCACCAACACTTGAGGATAAAATGGGAAGTAATTTACTGTCAAGAACAATTTTATTAAAATTGACTTGTGACTTACTTAAACCATCATCTTTAACATAACACTAACAAATTTTTTTTGAGAAATCACTTATGTGGTAAATATTCTTGGCAATTGAAAGATGATAACTATATAAAGTGACCTTAAACAATATCACGTGCTATCACCATGGAGTTGACAACATAAATCAAGAATCAGTCTTACTTAACATCAGTAAGGTGGAGGCATCAAGACTAGCAAAATCACTTACAGGATCCCAATGAACATCAACAAAAGAGGTAAAGTTTTCTTACAATCTGATGTTCTTGACGCAAATCACATGAGTGGGCTGATCAGTACTCTCTAATTCCTCCAAGAAATTTTTACATCGTTAGCCATTGTGATTCTTGGAGCACCAATCAGTTTCTCTTATCATCGACTAATCTTTATTAGTGAAAACTCATTTTTAGCATTTAAAAATTATTTTTAAGCTTTGAAATTCAATATCTTTATCAGGAAAAATATTCTAATTGTTCCTAAGTAATTAGGAAGCAATTTAGAACATTTCCATGAGTTTTACTTTTTTTGTGTTTTGTCTGAATTTTTAATTATTTTTAAATATTTAAAATAGACTAAAAACCAAATTTTTATCTTAAGTATCATTTTATTTTTAGAAAATACCCCTGATCACAGAGAACTCAAAAAACTAAGTTTCTTAATTTGTTGAGTTATGGATTTTAAAAATCATTTAAATGCCAAGAGTGGTATTTATTTTTAAAAATCAAGTTAAGTTGTCAAATGAACTCAAAATAATTTGAAATTTTTATGATGAGTTCTCTGTTGTCAAATTAACTCAAAATATTTTGAAATTTTTATGATGAGTTCTCTGGATCATAAATCATTAGGAAGATAAAAATCAAGTCATTTAAAGGTTTAATTTTTCCAAAATTAATTATCTTAGTGATTTATTGTTTGTAAAATTTAAGGACATTTTAAATGACTTGACCAATGAAATTATTTCCAAAGGTTTCTCTAGTCATGGTGGACCTTCGAAAATTTTCTTAGGATTTTATAATCAATACGCTAATTTCCATGATTATTTTAAGGAAATAATGTGAAAAAACTTGAAAAATATGGGTCTCTGTATAGGAACCTCATCTGACTTTGGAAAAATATGAGAATGTTCCCCCTTATAGAGGCTACAATATGTCAAAATTTCAAGCCAAGGTGATGTGTAAATATGCTTGGAGAATAAAATGATTCCAAATAGTATTTAATTAATTAGAAATATTTTATGCATCAAATGGACTTGAAAATTATTCCACGTTATTCTCCTCTATTTACTAAGCAAGAAGGTATTTTTATTTAATTTTGATGATATTTCTACACAAAGTTATTGATTTTCTAAGTTAGGGATATTTAAGTAAATAGGAAAATGCCCTATTTATCTATTTAAACAGCGCGTGCCACCTCAACCTACGACGGCTCCGAAGGCATGCGTGGCGCGCTCGCTTGGACGCCGTCGTCCGCATAGCTGCTGACTCAGCCTGTTGTTTATGTCCTGAAGCGTTGTCAGGCTTGATCTCTCCCATCCATTTGATACAGCTTGATCAGACGACTCCCGGTCATCGTCCCCGATAGAATGATCCTGTGCTCGTCCAGACTAAAACCTTAAGATCTTGGCCTAGACTCAACCAACTCACTTCGGTTTTGATCCTATGGACTCGTCTAAGTGAGACAAACACATCCATACGGCTAAGGGGTGCAATGAAATCAAGTTTAAGTAAATGGAGGATCAAAACAAGCTCGGGAGGAGGAGGAGTTTTATACTTTGATCAAGCTTAAGTAAATGGAGAATCAAAATAAGCTCGGGAGGAGGAGGAGTTTTATACCTTTGCTCTGAGAAGGGAGGCTTCGATCAGAGGTTCTCGGCACATTTGTTGGGGTCCAAGGAGGCTAGGGAGTGAGTCCCTGGTCTTGGTATAAGGTTTAGGTATGAATTCGACCAAGCTCGATTTCAGGTGTTGGTCTAAAGCTATGGTAGAGGCTCTGTGGAAGGGGAATTTGATGGGGCTTTGGCTTCTTTCACTCTTGTGAAGGTGTGAGCAAAATTAATTGAAGTTTGGTGGAGTGTGGAGATGTATTGGGTTCTGTCTTGGTTTCTAGTAGGGTTTCAAGCTCAAAATTGAGCTCCGGCAATGGGAATGGGTGAGGGAAAATGGTTGGAATGCACTGAGGGGATCTTAAGGAAGCTCTGTGTGAAGTTTGGAGAGGCCTCTCTGAGAAATTTTCAGCTACCTCCCATGGTAGGGGATCTTAAGGAAGCTCTGTGTGAAGTTTGGAGAGGCCTCTCTAGGAAAATTTTAGCACACCTCTCATGGTCCGTGGAGGTCTCAAAGAAGCTCTGTGAGTGATTTGGGAAGCTCTCTCTGAGAAAATTTTTAGCACACCTCCCATGGCCGTGGAGGTGAGTTCCTGTGTGAAGTTTGGAGAAGCCTCTCTGAGAAAATTTCAGCACACCTCCCATGGTCGTGGGAGGTGATTTTAATAAAAATGGTCATGGTGCGCTCTCAGGGCAAATGTTTGGGTGCATTGTGGTGCTTAGGTGGAGGGCAGAGGAGCTCTACAATTTGGTGGCTCTCAAGGCATAAGTTTGGGTGCATTGTGGTGCTTAGGTGGAGGGCAGAGGAGCTCCATTGTTTGATTTGTATGAGTTGTCCTCTAGGTTTGATTTGTGTGAGGTGCCATGGGGGTGGCTCTCAGTTTTGGGCTTTTTCGGCCACTAAGCTGGCTGGCCGGCCAAGGGGAGGAGGCTAGGAGCTTATGAAACCCAGAGGAATCCATCACAGCAATTTAATGCAAATGTGTTTGGATTTGGCAAAGATATCTTTTGCATGTGCATTTTTGGAAATAAGATCCACTAATTTTACCTTTGGTCCATGGCTTGATTTAGGTGGTTTCATGGTGTTTGGACTGGTCACTAGGTCCAAATAATGGCTGTGGGGGAGGATTTGGCAAAGATATCTTAAGCATGTGCATTTTTGGAAATAAGATCCCTTAATTTATGGGAACGTCCATGGCTTGATTTAGGTGGTTTCATGGTGTTTGTACTGGTCACTAAGTCCAACTAATGGCCGTGGTGGAGTTAATTTGGTGACTTTAAGGTGGTTAGGTCACATTTAGTGTATGGGTCCAAGTGGGTGCAAATGACCAAAACGTGGGTTTGGGCTAGGTTAACCATATCAATTAGCTCAATTGATTATTGCATTTGGTGTAGATGATGACAAGGAACAACTTTGGTGAAGGATGGAAATGGTTTTGAGTACAATTGGGAGATCAATTTGAAGGAATTTAGAACCTTAATCAATTTGGTCATGTTGGGCTAGGCTTGGGTCTAGCTTGGGTTAGTCTTGGGCTAAGTCAAAATTGATCATTATAAATGGTCAATATGGACCTCATGAAGTGTTTCCAACATGAATTGGATGCCAATTTGGAGGTTAAGGCAATCAATTGGGTGAAATTTGGGGACTTAGCCAATTTGGGGCTAAATTTAGGAATTTTTGATTTAGGCCAAAATCAAATGGATATGAGGCTTCACTAAGGTCAATTGATGGTTGATTCTGATGCATAAGAATGTCATAAAAATTTTCTAACATTAATGGAGGCCAATTGACTACGCTATGGGTCCAATTTGGTGAGATTAGGTCATATGGTCAAAATTGGGGCTTTGACCCAAATCAAAATTGGGCTCAAATCATGGACCAATTGTGCTTGGATTTGGTTTATTTAGGTCATATAAGAAGTGAATTTGAGTTTGGGATTGTAATTTGGGTCAATTGAGATCAAATTGGTGGACATTTGAGTTGCATTTGGGGAAATTTGAATCTTTAAAGGGTAATTTGGGGATTTTGGTTAAAGATGGTCAAATTGGCCAAATTGGGTCATGGGGTAGTTGAAAGAAATGAAATTAGGAATATTTTGAGTTTATTGAGATTTTTTGGGAATTTTTGGAATTTTGGGATTTTGAGTTATGGACGGGTATTTTGGTAAGTCGGGGGTGATTTTTGGGATTTTGAGCTATGGAGGGGTATTTTGGTAATTTGGGGGTGTTCTAGGGGTAAATGGCCAAGATGGGTATTTTGGTAGAGTTGAGGTACCAACCATCACCAATAAGCCATGGACCAATAGAAACCCCATTTTGGGTCCTCTACATAGTGGTCTTAGCTAAACCATGATCCTAGGGCTAGTAGGTTTAGGGGACCATCTACTTGAGTATCCCAAAAGATCAAGGGATCTAGGCTAGAAATTTGAGTTCAGGGTTGTGAGTGATTGTGAGTGCAGATAAATGTAGTGAGTGCCTTAGCTCCAGAGCAACACCCATGGTCAACCCTAAGGTCCAGCAATCTTAAGGTGGACTCATCTTGAGTTTCCCCCATAGTGATCCCACCTACTAAGTACTTAGAGGTTGAGACCAATATGTGGAACTTCAGGTTGAGTAAGGAGTAGGGTAGAATTTCTAATGGTGAGGGTGCATTTCTAGTTTTCTAGGAATAGTCAACAAGAAAAGTCCTATGGCTAGACCTTAGGCTATTAAAGAGGAAAAATTAAACCTCAACAAAAAATGAGGTCAACAAATGGACCCCCAATAGGTGGGGTGTGCTGGGCAAGCACAACGCGTGTATTGGTGTTGACCGATGAGATCAACAAAACCAATACAAAATCTTAAGTCAGCAGACCTAGAAGTATGTGTAGAGTTGTGTGTGTGATTTGTTTCTGCTGGAGAATTATCAGTTTCTGTGCTTAATCAAATCGAGAAGTAGGGACTCTCACTGGGGACTGGAGAGTGGACTTTGAGTTATGAAATTTCAAAGATTTCCAAAGGATGGGAGTCAAAATGTAAGTGTTGACCCCGAGCTGGGAATTGAAATTCAAATGTCAACTCTAAAAGAGAGAGAGAGTGAGAGAGAAAGTCAGAGTGTAGGGACTAACCTCGAATGTAATGAATCGGAAATGAGAATTGAAATGTAGGTCAATTCTCAAAAGAGAGCGTCGGAATGTAAGGAACAACTTCAAATGTAAATAATGAGAAATTTAGGACTGATTCGGAAATGAGAATTGAAATGTAGGTCAACTCTCAAAAGAAGGTGTCATAATGTAAGGACCGACCTCAAACGTAGAGAATCAGAAATTTAGGACTGATTCAGAAATGAGAATTGAAATATAGGTCAATTCCCAAAAGAAGGTGTCAGAATGTGAGGATCGACCTTAAATGTAGAGAATCAGAAATTTAGGACTGATTCAGAAATGAGAATTGAAATGTAGGTCAATTCTCAAAAGAAGGTGTCAGAATGTAATGTCCGAACTCAAATGTAAAGAATCAAAAATTTAGGATTGAATCAGAAATGTGAATTGAAATGTAAGTATCAATCCGAAGATGAGAGAATTGAAATTTAGGCATCAATTCAAAGATATTTGAATGAGTATTTAGGTACTGATTTGAAGATGTGATTTGAAATTTATAAAGAGCTTGTGATGTTGAATTTGCGGTAGTGTGTCATGTGGAAATGTTGATTTTGAAGAAGATTTGTAGAGCTTTGTGGAGTCTTGTGCAGAATGTGAAACTCTGTGAGGATGTGTAGAGAGTTAGTGTAGATAACGATGGTTGTGTTGCGCGCACAAAGAGTAGGAAATTCTTAAAATGGAAGTATCCACTCAACAAGTTTGTTTTATTTTCTTGTTGCTTCTGTCATAATTGATTTTTCAAAAATGTGTTTTTAAAGTTTTAATTTCAATTGGTTGATTTTCAAAAGAAATTTGTTTTGCTATTTACTCATTACAATTATCTTTTATTTGTGTTTTATTTACTGTTAAAAGATTTGTCGTTTCGTTCTTTGTTCATTGGAACTCTGAACCATTGCATGGTTCGCGGCTTTCATCCATCGCACAAAAAGGCAATTGACAAAAAGGAACAACTTGAGAAAAATTTCCATTAATCTGCTTCAATAAAGATGCAACAGATCAAACATAGGCTAATGCCTCAAAGAGAGTATATCATGTAATACATGCTGAAATGCATTGAGAGTCATCTCAAGATATGAGTACATCATAGACTGATTACATCAGATACATGTCATGCTTGTTAAAAGAAAACAAGTGAGTCCACTGCGCTTGGTATATCGAGCCCTTGATCAAGCAGACCTTCTGAGTTATGCTCAAGGATAAGAGTTCCCTTTGCATGTATTCAAAGGTACAACCTTCTCATAGCTCGTAAGGAAACAATTCCTCAAACTCCGGGTCTTGCTGGAATTCATATGGTATCTTACTATCATCCATTCTGTGGAAGGTCACGGAAACCCTACGGTGTCGTACTCTTGGAATGGAGTGTTTGGCAACGTCTAACCGTTGCCCTTGAGAACAAGTACTGAACCAACTAGAAGAGGAATCTCCATAGCTCCTCTAAATTCACCAGGGACAATTATATTGATTTCATTTCCAAACAAAATATTGCTCTTACTCATGAATGAGACCGTGCAGAAGGGCCTCACAAAGTCATGATGGTCAATGTGCGGAGGAATGCAGTCACCTTCTTCGTAAATGTTGATGACGCAACTGTTAGGAATGTAAGTGGCGGGTAAGATATTCCACTTGACCATTCTCTTTATCATCCACTTTATCATCGGGGGTAACGGATCCACTTGGTCGTATCTGAGGATCCCAGGCAGATTCCCCTGTCAGTCGTTTGTAAAATTGTAGCAACATCCGTACTGGTTGGTGATCCTTCCCTTTCCGCGCATCCATTTCTTTGGCTCGGAGTACGTTCTTTCCATGAGAAGGCCTACTCAACCTCTATCTCTCAAATCAAAGATGCAGTCTATGATGCTTCTTTCATCAGTTTCAGAGAAAACCCTGGTATATAGCTCCAGGCCTTCCAATATGTTGATAAACTGTCCTTGAACCTCTTCATAGAACTCAAATTCTCTTTTGTTTACTTTACTTATTTTGTAGTATTCTACCATTCCGAGAGTTGGCAGTTGCATTGGGCATTCCTTGCTCCGGGCCTCAGCGAGAATCTAAGCCAGTGCTGGCCGATCCAGAATATGAGATTCAGCCTCAAGCGGGATGTATGATCCTGGGCTCCGCGGTGCGCATTGATCCATCCCCAGTGGGGCATACGGCTCGTTTGCCACAAAATCTGGAGTCTGAGACTCGTTGGTGCTTGACGTGTATTCTTCTAAGGTACTAAAACGTTGTAGATGTAAGACATTGCAGTCAGGGCATTCTATAAATGCGCCCGTGACTGATGTCCTGCCTGGTATCTCGACGTTGCATGTTGGGCAACCTCTGCACAGGATATCTGGGATCGGGGGTACATCTGATCCTGTCAGAAATCCTGATTATTCATCTGTAGTGGGAAAAATGGCAGAAGTCTCTCTTAGATCTAGATCGTAGATATGTCCCTCAGGAATGGGGGTAAGAAAACCGCTTACGTTTTTTTGGCGCTTGCGCTCCTGTCACAGAAAGGCTCTCTATTTCTTTTGGCTTGCATTTCTGCATTGTGTTCTGCAGAGTGGAGTATTTGGTAGTTGTTCACTGTGGGCAGCTATTAAGCCCTTTTCTGGAGTAGCTAGGAGGGCAGTCGGCTGGGCCCCTCCATCGGATCTTGTTCTGCTATCACGTTTTTACCCTTACCAGACACGTCGTCTTGAGTGGTCACCCTCAACAGTGAGGTTAGTTCCTTCTTTTCTTCATTGCTGGCTATGCCCATTAGAGGACCGTCGTAGTTCATATCAATCTGCTTGAAATCCATGTCAAAATCTATGACACCTCCTTGTGGTGCCATCTTGTCATTCAGTGCGAGGTTCTAGCGTCCTGGAAGGCAAAGATCAGCCTCTATCCTGATATTTTCTGCAGACGACAGAAAGAAACGTTAGTGGGCCAAAGTTTGGCATGAACAAGAACAAAACAGAAAATCCATTAAAGTAGATTTTAGTTTGTTTTGGTGAAAACGATTACTCATTTTATGTGTGAGTTTTGTTTTAATTTAATGGAAATTTTTAAATCCAAAGGTAGAAAAGAGAATTTGGTAAAAGTTCAAAAATTTTCTCAAAATTTTCATTATATATGAGATTAATTACAAAATTTGGACCCGGTTGTAGACATATGGTCATATAGATAACCCTAAAATAATCAAGGTTTCAAAGTTTCAACGCAAGCAGAAGCAAGCAAAGGTAAGCGGCATTAAGCAGCATCAGGTCGCGTAATAGCTTTCCAGGTATCGTCCATTTATCGGTAACATGGGTCTTTCATCCCGGAAGTCCACTAACTGGTAGACTCTTCCTATATAAACCTTCTCGACGACAAATGGTCCCTCCCAAGTTGGCTCAAATTTGCCACCTATTTTGCGGCGAGAAAGAATAGGTCTTTGAGCAAAAGTACGAGGTCAGCAATTTTGAATGTCCTTGGGCAGACCAATTTGTCATGGGCTTGTACCATCTTTGCCTGGTAGAAGTCCAAATATTGCTGTGCTTCCAATCATTTTCCCTTGAGAATCTCCAGTTCTTCAAGCCTGAGTTTTGTGCTTTCTTCTGTTGTAAGTTGGTTAGCAACGGCGACTCTGAGAAATGGTGTCTGGATCTCTAGAGGTAGCACAGCCTTGGTATGTACACGAGCATATAAGGTGTACACTGAGTGGGAGTCCTGAAAGTCGTTCGGTAGGCCCACAGGGCTTAAAACAGCTTGTTATGCCAATCCCTTTTATTTTCATCCAGTGTTTTCTTCAAAATGTGTACCAGTGTCGTGTTGAAAGCTTCAGCCATACCATTTGCTCTGGGATAGTGAATTATAGAGTATCTCCAATTCATCCCATGTCTTCTGACGAAATTGTTGATCTTTGTGCTTTTGAATGCTGTCTCATTGTCAGAGATTATTCTTCGCGGTACTCCGAAACGGTAGACGATTTGGCTTTTGAAAAATTGAAGGATGTACTGTGCCGTAACCTCACATAATGGTACTGCCTCTGCCCATTTGGAGAAGTAATCTGTAGCGGCAAGTATGAATCTCTGTCCTTTAAAAGATGGAGGGTCTATCAAACCTATTATGTTTGTGCCACAACACTCGAATGGCCACGAGTCAACAGTTGAGTGTAGCACATTCGGAGGCTGGTGTAAGACCACCCCATGCACCTGGCATTGGTGGCATCTTTTGGCGGTATCCATGCAATCAGACATCATTGCTGGCCAATAATGTCCGAGTCTTTTAATCTTCATTTTCATTTTTGGTCTCGACTGGTGAGCGCCACACAATACGACATGTACTTCTTTGACAATATTTTGTTCCTCATCTCTGCTAAAAAATCGTAGCCACATTTGATCGAACGATCTTCTGTAGAGAACATTTCCCACCAGGCCGTAATACATGGCCCTTCTTGTGATGTGGTGTGCCTAAGACTTGTCCTCTGGTAGCTTTCCAGTATGCAAATATTCTATTAATGGCTTGCGCCAATCTTTATTGATGTCTGCAACTGTATTCACGGTTTCTTCTTTTCCAAGTTTGTGTAGAGTTTTGATATCGCTTCGGGACAAGACTCGCCTTCATTGCACCGTGACTTCGATGGAATCCTTCGGGGGACACGCCGTTTCCTTAGCAAGTTTTGCTAAAGCGTCGGCATGAGCATTATCTCCCTGAGGAATCTGGTAGAAAGTCACCTCAGGGATCTGCTCCAAGAGCTCCATTGCATACATATGGTATTCTGCTAATCTTGGTTTTAGAATTATGTATTGTCCGGTACTTGCTGGATGACAAGTTGAGAGTCACCATAAATGACAATGTTCGTTATATCCATTGAAATTGTCAACTCCAATCCGATGATTAAGGCTTCATATTCTGCCTCATTGTTGGTATATGGCTTCGTCAGGTGGTACGAAAACCTCAACATACCCTTATCTGGCATGCTAAAGATCAAACCAATCCTTGCCTTGCCTGGTATAACTGTGCCTGATCCCTTGTCTTTCCTAGCTGACGAGGCACAATCGAAGTACATTTCCCAGCGCTGCGCCCTGGAAAATTCCATTTGTAGTATTTGCTCGTCTGGTAACTTGTCGTTGAGAGAGGACCCAGCTGGCAGTGGGTGTGCAGCGAGAAAATTTGCTAAAATCAATCTCTTGATAGCACGGAGGTGTACAAAAGCTATATCAAATTGCAATAAGATCATTGACCATCTCACTAAATGTCCGGAGGGTTTTGGTCGGGTCATTAAATATTGCAATGGATTAACTTTCGAAATTAGGGTGATCCTATGAGAAAGCATGTAATGTCTAAGCTTTTGAGCGGCAAAAATTAATGTCAAATAATGCTTCTCAATAGGTGGATACTTTACCTCCGTCGGTATTAGACGACGACTCAAGTATTAGAGAGCATTTTCTTTTCCCTCCTCATTGACTTGGGCTAAGAGGGCTCCAAGAGAGTCATCCAAAGCTGTGTTATAAAGTATCAACGGTTTTCTTGGGATAGGGGCTGCCAAAACAGGAGGTGTCATTGAATATTGTTTAACGTCCTCAAAGGCCCGCTGGCATTTTTATTCCCAAATAAATTTGGCATCCTTTTTAATTAATGTCGAGAAAGGCTGACAACTACCTAAGAGATTAGAAATTAAGCGTCTCAGATATGCCAACTTCCCCTAGAAGAAATGTAACTGCTTCAAGGTTTTAGTGGGAGGCATTTCTAAGATAGCTTTAATCTTATCCGGGTCGATCTCGATTCCCCGATAATGGACAACGAATCCTAGAAATTTCCCGGAGGTAACGCCGAAGGTGCACTTTAAGGGATTCATTTTAAGGTCATATCGTCGTAACCATTCAAACACAATCCTCAAATCATACAAATGGTCAATTTTCCATTTACTTTTGATGATCGGATTATCCACATAGCATTCTACTTGATTGTGAATGAGGTCATCAAAAATCTTCGTCATTACACGCTGATATGTCACTCCGGCATTCTTTAGGTTGAATGGCATCACTGTGTAGCNCTCGCAGGAGTGGGTAAATTTCCGGTAATACCTCTTCAACTTTATGAGGCTCCTCCTCATCAGGTGTGTTTTTAGGAGTATGGGCTTTGATGGCCCTCTGAATTCCTTTGAGTTTGGGTCAGTGGTACAGTCCTTGAGCTCAACCCGATTTCAAACACGGGTGGCAGAACAGTTAATCCTTCAGCCGAATCTTCGACAATCATCACTTCCTTGCCCTTAGCAACAGTGCGGATAGCAGGTTTGGCGGGTTTCGTGATGGCANAACTCATCTTTTGGACATGCCTTGTTCAAATCTCTGAAGTCGACACAAACGCGGATCTGTCCATTTTTCTTTTTAACCGGTACAATATTGGCTAACCACGTGGGGTACTGCTCTTCTTTAACGAAGTTGGTGTCTATCAATTTCCTTACCTCGGCGATGACTTTTTGTTCTATCTCGAGGCACATTCTCCTGGGAGCTTGTTTTACTAGGGTTACATTCTTGTCCACCCCAAGTTTATAGACTGCAACCTCTGTTGACAGTCCTGACATTTCGTCGTAGCTCCATGCGAAGTAATCTTTGATCTCTGCTCATAGTTTGACCAGTTCTGCATATTCTTCGTCATCAAGTAGAGAACTTATAAATGTAGGTTGGGGTCATTCTTATCAATAGTGGATTTAATTTCTTCCTCAAATTCGTCAGTTCCGAGGTTAATCTCTTTCAATTCATTGATAGTAGATTTAATTTCCTCCTCAAATTTTGGGGCGGAGCATCTTCTATTGGTTCATCAGTAGAGTCATCCTCTACATCGAGACAATCTTTTTCTGACTCATTAGTAACAACCATGCAAAATGCAGAATCTTCGACTGGTCCAACTGTACCAAATCCGAGGCCTTCTTTTGAATTGGGAGTTCCTCTTTTAGCATTCCACAATTTTTCAAAGAGTTGAAATTTATCTTTTGGCATTTGTTTTGTTAAATTTCCCTGTTGAATTAATTTTCCATAATTTTTTAAGAAGTTGAAATTTATCTTTTGGCATTTGTTTTGGTAAGTGTCCTTGTTAAATTAACTTCTGAACACAAGGTGCCAAAAGGCAATTCCATTAATTCATTAGAATCAACATCCAAATTTACATGTTTTTCAAGCTCTATAGAGGTAGAAGCACGGTAAATCTGATTGGCTTTGAACCAACACTACAAACTTCCTTGACCTCTAAACTCTCAACCTTTTGAGGGAGAATCGGAGTGAGGTTCATAGTATCCAGTGGTTTATCCAATCATACATTGTTTCATATTCAATCCTCTCTGTATATTATAGGGATATCTCGTACAGAGGCTTCTTTTATTTTCGTTTCATTGTTTCATATTCATTCCTCTCTGTATCTTCTAGGGATATCTCGTACTAAGGCTTCTTCTATTTTGTCATTATTATTTCATCTTCGGAACTGTCTTCATCACCAATGCTGATAGTTGGCCTAGTCCGTTCAACAATTAAATTGATCTTTCCTCATCCGCGTCCCCGGCCTCAACCTCGGGTGCGTGAACTAGAAGACCTCCACCAACTCATCGTAAGGGAGTGGTAGAAGGTTGTTGAAGCGGAGTTGTATGGCCTCCTTTTTGTGATTCTTCTGAATCTTTATCTTTGTGTGTCAAAATTTTGCGCGAGAAAACAGTCTTCCTTGGAGGCACGTAGTAGGCAGCAACTTCATGGATACCAACTTCATGCACTGAAAACGGTTGTAGGTCTCCCTTGATGCAAATATCTTTATCGGCTGCTTTCCCTTGTCGACAGTTGCGACTATCGCTGATTTCTTTTCGAATACTCTAGTCACCTTAGCCTTTTCATGTGGCTCAAATGTGCTTCATTTCTTCTTGAAGACTGACACTCTGGTCACCTTAGCCTTTTCGTGTGGCTCCATGTGCTTTATTTCTTCTTGAAGACTGTTCTTTACTGAGTAGCTTCTCGAAGGATTTGATGGTGAGTCCCTTAAGCATGAAAGCTACTGGCTCATGAATTCTTTTGAGTAGAATCTCAATTGCTTGATGCTCCTGTAGCTGCGGTTTACATTTCATGCTAAGGTTTCTCCACCTTAAAATATAGTCTGTCAAGGTTTCACCAGGCTTCTGCTTCTCCATCAAGAGTTCTCCAATAGACACATGATGTTGCGCCCCAGATGTGCAATCATCTCTTCTATTCTTTTCTCCAGTAGAACAACTTGCTCATTCCTGAGGAGGATAACCCTACGCAGATCATCTACGGTGTTCTCTTCAGTGTGAGGTTGAGCCTCGCGCGCAGATGTGGTAGCTCTGGTTTCGATCACATGGACATCCATGAAATTTTCCTCCAAGTAATCACTGTAATCAAAATCCTCGTTGTCACTCTTGACGGAAACTCCGTGTTCTCAAGCTAACTCAGAAATCTCAATCCCGAGTTTCTCAACTTTTTCTTCAATTATCGATTCCTTGATTGCTTTAAGATCTGAAGGACCCAAATGGAAATCTTCAACTTGTTCCTCCATCTCGCTGGCTATTGTCGCGACGATGTCAGATATTTCAGGCACTGGTTTTGCTTCCTGTCTTGCAGGTTCACTGAACTGTATCGGTGCAGCGACCTTATGTACCCATACCTTCTTCCTTTTCGACGATGATGCCTCAGGATGGGGCGTCTCAGTAGAGACATCGGTATGTCGAGGGAAGGTATGCTCCCCGTGGTGTAGACCGGCTACAGTGTCAGGTAATCGTCTTGTCTTTCTTTCCATGATTGTAGGAATAATGGGTAAACCTCTCGGACCTAGTCTTGATTTAATCGGTCGGCAACCTGTGGCTCTGGTGGTGGTATGATTGGTGGTAACCATAACAGTATGAACTCGGTTTCCCAAACGGAGCCAGACGGGAACACGGGTAGGTGACTCTATAGTCGACCTACGAGATTTTCTAGCGTAGTTAATATCCTTCAAAATTTCATTCTTCATAGGAGGGGAAATTGCATGTCCCACTCGTTTAAGTAATTCACCAAAAGAACATCCTTCTTTAATAGCAAGCCTTCTGAAGACTGCACTAACTTGGGTGATGGGGCTGAATTTCTTTCCCTCCTCACCATGTCCATGAGGTGATGGGAATGCAACAGCAATCTTTCGGATACTCTCATATCCATCAGTATCTGTCAGAGGATGGAATCTACTCCCTCGCAGGAGTGGGTAAATTTCCGGTAATACCTCTTCAACTTTATGAGGCTCCTCCTCATCAGGTGTGTTTTTAGGAGTATGGGCTTTGATGGCCCTCTGAATTCCTTTGAGTTTGGGTCAGTGGTACAGTCCTTGAGCTCAACCCGATTTCAAACACGGGTGGCAGAACAGTTAATCCTTCAGCCGAATCTTCGACAATCATCACTTCCTTGCCCTTAGCAACAGTGCGGATAGCAGGTTTGGCGGGTTTCGTGATGGCAGCTTTAGCCTTCTTGTCGGCAGGGAAGTCTTGAAGGCAGTTCAAACTGAATTCTGCAGACGGCTCTTGAACTTCCGGGGCAGCGATCTTCATTACCACGAACGGGGCTTTCCCGAAGATAACCTCGAGGTCTTCAAATCTAGCTTCGAACTTGATGGTGGGAGCGACGTTACGGGTGTTGCAGTCCGTCGGCAGGTTGCAAGAAAAGGTCAGCGTTGGGTAAGCCATCGCAACGGGCTTTAAAAGAAAAAGTTTTAGGGTTAGCTATATGGTCAACAACCGCGTAATCCTTAGTGCAAGCACTAAAATTAGAGGTTAATTTGTAGACTGGACGGGTTCTAATTTACAGGTAATTTTAACATCTTTATTTAAAAGGGTGTAAAATTTATTATTATTTTGAAGTGCGTGCAGCACAACACGATTTGGTTTAATTTGCAAAGCAACAAAACAAATGTGAAAAAGAGTTGTGAGAAATTTTAGGACCCAGTGCAGGACCCAATTCGTGGCAGAAAAATGCCCAAGTGGAGTTAGTACACCAACACACCTATTGGGGGTCCGACCCCACATAAAAATTTAAAGAGTCCTTAATGGCCTTCTGAACCCCTCTATTCAAAGATGGTTGAACAGCTAGTCCTGAAGTCCAAGGAGTTAGTTGTAGTTTCCCAAGGTAGAAATGGGTAAAGTATGCTAACGGAAGAAGGGTAATTTGGTCCAAGAGGGACATGGACATATTACCGATGTGTGAAGATAATATTT